>JADIIY010000090.1:0-45783 GCA_027604245.1 Boothiomyces sp. JEL0838 | reverse complement strand
ATATCACTGCTGACATTGAACTTGTTCCGGCTTCTTATGCCAACAAGGCTTGGGACAGAATGTTGAAATCGGATGTCAAGTTCAGATTCGTACTTGATATTGAAAAGACTCTATCTAAAGACACTGTTGTCGATGCATAATAAAATATTCATTGAATTTACCTTTTTTCGAAACTTTGTACATTTTCCAAGTGGCCGATAATTACAGTTTTCCTCCATTCAGATTGGGCCAGAATGCATGAATATCATTGTTGGATTGCTCATCTTTAATATTTCACAATTTGTGGCCAGAATCACGCAACACCAATTAAATATTTAATAAACAGAATCCAAATACTGACTCATTCGAATTATATTAAGGCCGCGAGTTGTTGCTAATATTGCGGCCTACCATAGCCTGCTGTATATCCGATTTTCCGCTGATCCGCCAAATCGGAGTAATTTCTCCGCAACAAACATAAATGTGCAATGAATTGTGCAACTGTAAAATGACATTTGAGCACGTACTAGCAATCGGAGCAAAAGATTACAAAGGAAACCTTGAACTACTAGAGATCCCAAGACGACAAGTCGGTCCTAAAGATATAAAAATCAAAATCAAGTATTGTGGAATCTGCCATTCAGATTTACACCATTGTCGAGGAGAATGGGGACAATGTGGTCTTCCATCTGTACCTGGACACGAAATTATTGGTACTGTAGTTGCAGTTGGTCCGCAAGTGACTAAATTCAAAGTTGGTGAAATTGCAGCTGTTGGGTGTTTTGTAAATTCATGTGGCACTTGCGACGAATGCAAGAGAGGAGATGTTCAATACTGTGCTAATGGAAGAACTGATACCTATGGATCTCCTCAAACCGATGGAACTAGTCATACCCATGGCGGATACTCTCAAAGCATTGTAGTCACTGAAAGCTTTGTTTTACGTGTTCCATCAAACTTGGATCTCGCTGCCACTGCACCATTGCTGTGTGCTGGTATTACACTATGGTCACCAATCAAACATTATGGATTAAAAGCTGGGGATCACGTAGCTGTACTTGGACTTGGTGGTCTTGGACATATGGGAGTAAAGCTTGCTAAAGCGCTTGGGTGCCATGTAACTGTTCTCTCTCGATCTCCATCAAAGAACAATGAAGCATTCAAATTGGGTGCTGAAAAAGTTTTGATTACTACTGATGAAAAGGCCCTCAAAGCTGCCAACCGATCATTTGATTACATTTTGGATACTGTCTCTGCAAAACACGACTTGGGAGCTTACCTGACTTTGCTCAAGACCGATGGTACTTTGGTCATTGTTGGTGGTGTCCCAGAACCATTGGAATTAAGAACCTTTAGTTTGATTCCGCGTAGACTAAAGATTGGTGGCTCTTTAGTTGGTGGTATCAAGGAAACTCAAGAAATGCTTGATTTCTGCGGGGAAAAGAATATCACTGCTGACATTGAACTTGTTCCTGCTTCTTATGCCAACAAGGCTTGGGAAAGAATGTTGAAATCGGATGTCAAGTTCAGATTTGTTATTGATATTGAAAAGACTTTGAACAAGGATGTCAAAGTGGAATCTGCTTAATAAATTCTATTTATTGCTCTGAGATTGTTTTCTTTGGTAATACTACCGTTGGCGGAGGAGGCTCTGATTGTGGCTCCTCCAACTCTGTGAGAGATAATGTTCTGAGGGACTGCAGTATCAGTATTTGGCCAACTGAGTGTACACCAAGCAAAATATCTGCAAATACGCGAAGGTAATCGGCATTAATGCCCAAAGAAACTTTGAGGTAATTCCGATAAAAAGAAAGAAATAGTGCAATCCAATCTATAAGCATGATGGCTATTATCAAAAGCACCATCTTTTTCAAGTTGTTGAATAAAGTCAGAGAAACCGAATTGGATTTTTTTCTACGGTAATTATAGACAAGAACTGTCAAGTAGATTGATATTGCATTGTCGAGTATAACTGAAGTCAGCGCAAAGATTTCACCACTCAGAGCGTAGAACTTACCAAAATTTTGACTGGAAATGAACAGGTTGCCAAGACCACATACAACAATTAGTACTAGGTATAGTAGAATGTACATAATTTGCAATATTCTTAGCTTTGCTGAAGTGATTTGCTCATTTAGGATTGAAAAGATTCTCAGCAATTCTACATCCAACATGATTCCAGACAATAAAACTAGTGTAACAATAATATCGTTGACCATACTTAAATCTGTTCCGTATTGCAATATTATTGAAGTAGAGAAATTTGAAATGGCTAGAGCCAAGTTGATGAATAGAACTATTGTAAACCCGCTTGTAAGAGAACGCAGTGTGTTACCCTTATACAGATAATATGTTGTATATATAATGCCAAGCATTTCTATCACTAGAGCGATTTCGCTGATTAGAAAATCAATCATATGGAGTGTAAAGTTATACAGATGACATCACATTATTTATTTCATGTCAAGCTGTTTTAACCGTCGCGAGGAAGTACTATAGTAGCTGGTGGTAGCTGAGATGGAATCTCCTCCATTTCTGCTAGGGATAACTCTTTTAACGAGGTCAAGATCAATACTTGAAATATTGAGTGAACCCCCAAGAGAATTTCCGCCAACAAAATGTAGTAACCATCTTGTGGAATCCTGAAATCGCCAATAACCAGATTAACGTAAAAGCATGATAAAAATGCCGCCCAGTCAATTACCATGGTTGCTAAATTCAGAGTCCCAATCCTTTTCAGAGTCTGGTGCATTGAACTTGGAACCATCTTTGATTGTGATTGTTTGTAGTTGTACACTAAAAACGGAAGATAGAATGCAATTGAATTGTCTACTACAATGCCAAACAGAGAAAATATCTGTGCTGAATAATAGTAGTATGTCAAAGCCCAAGGCTGCGGAACTGTCCATTTGATGATTAGGGAAATAAATGGAAGCCCCACGTACATGCTTATTGAAAATATATAAAATAATTTCAGTATGAATGGTGTGATCTTTTCGTTGAGTATTGCAAATACGCGAACTAGTTCAATGTCGAGCACCAACACAATCAGGATAATTAATGATCCTAGGAAATTGGTAATTGGAAAAGTCATATTCTGTAAATCGATTCCTGCTAATAGCCCTGTAGGATACACCAGATTTATCACTGCAATAAAAATGTTGAAAACAAGTAGAATTAGAAATCCGTATCGGAATGATTTAATTCGCCTTCTCTTTATGATATAATATATTGTGGCTAAGGTGGAGATTACTTGTAGTAGGATAGCAATTATAATAAGGTAGTCTGATATCATTAAAATGAAAAAATAATGACGTATAAAGAAAATCAAACTCATTCTACTGGGCAAACACAAGCTAATGAATTGGATGGCTAATGATATTTATTTGAAATCCTTTCAGCGCTCTACTGCCACGGTGGAAGGAAGTACTGACTCTGCTTCTTCCATTTCAGTCAATGTCAGTTTCTTTAATGAATTTAAAATTAGCACTTGACATATTGAGTGAGTTCCAACCAGTATATCAGTTACTATGATAAAGTACGCGCTTATGACAGGATTAGGAGGGTTTGCCGTATTAGACAGTGATGCGCTGAGGTAGCTCGATATTCCAAAGGCGGTCCAATCTAAAAGCATTATTCCCAAATTCATGCGAACCAATTTCTTCATGTTTTGATGCAGTGCAATAGAAATTTCTTTCGACTGAGTTTGTTTGAAAGAAAAGACGAGGTATGAAACATAGAAGGCTATAGTATTGTCCATCACCATTCCAAACAATCCAAAGTACTGCGCTCCATAGTAATAGTAATTAAAAGACCAGGTCAACTTTAGGAAAAATGCCAACACTTGTGGGAGTAGATCCAGCGCAATATAACAGAATATTGAAAATATAGTCAGCATCTTTAATTTAAGCGGTGTGATTTTGTTGTTTAGAATTGCAAATATTCGCAATACTTCAATATCTAGAAATACGATACAAAGGATAATGAAAGAGAGCAGAAAGCTTGCAAAAGGAAAGGAAAATACTTCTATATCGATTCCAACGATTAATCCTACTACATAACAAAAGTTTGTAATTGCCAATAACGTGTTGAAAATTAGCAACGCTAGAAAGCCATAGAAGAATAATCCTGCAGTTTTCTTGATAATTACGAATCTAATCATTGCTATTGTTACTCCAATTTGAATTGCTACTGCTGTTAAAATAACATAGTCAGATATCATTACTATTGTAAAGTGCAAATGACGTAGAGGAGAATAATAGTAGAATAACGTTTCTCGCAAGAATGTGCGCAGTTTTATTTTTAATAAATTTCGATTAGAGGCACTGAGCATGGCATTGGCCTGTAAGATAGGCTGCCGAAGCTTTCTACGGCAAAATCGGATAGGTGGTCTTTCCAGCATACAAATGCCTTCAACCCGAGCACTTTCAAATTAGAATCTACTGTTTAGGAAATAATTCAGGTCTTGATTGGAAGGATCACTGTTGATGGTGGTGGCAATGACGGAATATCTTCCATTTGTGTAAGGGATAAAGTCTTTAGCCAGTTCAATATAATAATTTGAAATATTGAGTGAAAGCCTACAAAGATTTCCGCAATTATTACATAGTAATTATCCCGCGGACCATAAGTTGTTAGTATGATATTGGCATAAAATGACAGCGCGAATGCGATCCAATCGATTATCATAATCGTGCAATTCAATACGACAAGTTTCTTTAGAGTGTGATGCAATGATTGTGAAATTTGTTTGTTTTTGGTTTGCTTGTAATTGTAGACTAGAAACGGGAGATAGAATGCGATCGAGTTGTCGACCAGTATCCCTATCAAAGCAAACATCTCGCATCCGTAATAATAGTACCGAAAAGCCCAGTCACTTTGAACAAACTCTCGAAGTATCTGTGAAGCTAATCCTAAACCCAAGTACAATATAATGGCAACACTGGAGGCTAGTTTCAATTTGAAAACTGTAATGTGCTGGTCCAGTATTGAAAATAGTCCCAGTAATTCTATATCCAAGAGAATTATCAAGAGCACAATAATATTCAATAAAAAATTTGATAGAGGAAAGGAAGCCTGATTGATATCAGCTGCAAATAGTAATAATAATGGATAGCTGAGATTCAGTATTGCCAGAAGCAAGTTGAATATCATCAGCAACAAGAATCCGTAATAGAATGCTCTGACTGTCTTTCTGACTATCACTCTGTACAGCATTATCCCTGTTGCGCATATTTGAATTGAGGCGATCAGCATAACAAGATAGTCTATCAGCATTTGATTGAAAAGAGTAAATGACGTGTATTAGTTGAATTTTTTTGCAAAACTTGTAATTAGAATTTCACAATAGTTATGGGAATGAATTTATTATTGTAATGTAGGAGACAGCTGAACAGTAGTAACTGGTATGACTGACGGCACGTCTTCCATCTCTGTTAATGTCAGGGTTTTCAAAGAATTAAGAATGATAATTTGTAGTATTGAATGGATACCAACCAGTATCTCTGTTGCCATAACGTAGTATCCATCCTGTGGTACATATTGCTCGGCTGAAAATATGTTTTTATGCATGCCAATGTAGAATGAGACACCCAGAGCACACCAATCAATAAGCATGGTACCCAAGTTTAATAGCACCAGTCTCTTTAGTTGGGCATGAAGAGACTTTGAAATTAGTTTTGATTTAGTTTGCTTGAAATTGTATACCAGAAATGATATATATGAAGCTGTTGTATTATCTAAAACAATTCCCAGTAGAGCAAAAACTTGAGCACTGTAGAAATAGTACCTTCCAGCACTGGTTGTACCTAGTATGTATTTAACCGAAATCGGTATCAATTCTAATCCAATATAAGCAGTAATCACAGTCAAGGAAACCATTTTCAATTTGAAACTGGTTATTTCATCATTTAGGATGGAGAATACGCGTAGTAATTCGACATTTAGAAGCATGATGATCAATATAATTAGCGAGATTAAAAATGAAGATGCTGGGATTGAAAAATTCTGAATACTTCCTCCTGAAATGATCGCCACCGTGTAACCAATATTAACGAATGACAGTAGCAAGTTGAAAACGAGTAAAGTGAGAAATCCGTTGAAGAAAATCCGAACAGTCTTTCTGGTAATGACTCTATATATCATGTACACTGTTGCAATGATTTGTAAGAACACAGCGACTAACATTAGGTAGTCACTTGTCATTTTGATAAAGAATGACGTCCTGAGAAATGTGTCAAAAACATTTCAAAAGGTTTTATGCTAGCTAGCAGAGGATATTCAAGGTGAATGCACCGGTTGTCACAAGATGGTACCTTGTAAAAGATATTCTCAAGAAAGGCTTTTGTTATGCCAGATTCCTGTTTGATCTTGTGCAACTACTATCAAACAGCGACCTTCCATTTTTGAATTTCAAACAAATTGAAATATTGGATGTCAATGCCCTCGTCTCTCAACGGGAATAATTTGCCCGCATGGAATTACTTTCAAAGACTATTGTCCAAATAAATGAGCCCCATTGATTAAGAACAGTCTTAATTTAACGGTCCGTTTGATCCAGTGCCAATTCCGAAATAGGGAGTCCAAACGGGTTTCACATGAAAAAGTTGATTCAAAACATCTTGCGATATTAAAAAAATCTTATGGCCACTACCTACGAATTCAAAGAAATTTGGTTGGAGCGACCTGAAAAAGCTCAAATATACACAAAGCAATGGATTCCATTCAATCAGCCAGTCTTGTGTACTGTGATTTTCTTTCATGGGCTTGGAGAGCATATCAATCGGTATGAACATTTGTTTGCTGATATGGCAAAAGCTGGGATAACGATTGGCGCCTTTGATCAACGAGGGTTCGGTAGAACTGCAAAGCGATATGGGAAACAAGGTGTAACCGATGGTCTGGAATACACTATGCAGGATGCACTAGCAGTTACAAATATGATAAAGATCCCTGGAAAGAAACACTTTAGTATGGGCCACTCCATGGGTGGTGGATTATGTATTAGATTCGCTGTTGAATTTCCCGAATTAGTTGACGGTGTAGTTGCTTGTTCTCCTCTAATTGAAGGTTATTATTGCTAATTTCAGGGACTTATCGACCTAGCTCTGCAGGGCACGAGCCTAATATTTTGCAAAAAGCTTTCAAGACTATTATATCACAAAAATTGCTACACTCTGCCCGCATCCCTCTAGTATTTGACTACAACATCATTTCAAGGGATGAATATGCAGTTCAGGTTTACAGGGAAGATCCTTTCATTCACACGTGGGTAAATTTCAAACTGGTTGATGATATGTTTTCAAACGGAGATGATATACTAAACAAATTCTCTGCTGATTTCAAAACCCCTATTCTAATTACTCATGGAACTGATGATGAATTGACTAGCCACGATGCCTCTGAAAAGTTTATTGAAATAATTCAAAGTATAGACAAGCAATTTGTATCTATTCCAGAAGCGCGCCATGAGCTACATAACGAATTGGAAAAAGAGCAAACTATTCAGTCTTACATTGAGTGGATAAAAGCCAGAGTTTAATATATTCAGTTTAAACCGTTTTACCTAAATACATCCAGTATGCAAAGTTTCAAACAATACAGTATTAATATGAGCCAACTATATCGTTGTATGTTCCGCTTTTATTTTTCAAAGAAACACGTCACTGTTGCCAAATGTCTTTCACACTGTCAAATCCAATTTGCATCCTACTAATCAGTGCCCTTTCAATACTAATCCTATTCACGCTATACACACTAAACTACATTCGCAAATCGCCGTCCAACATCCTCAAGCTGTTTCTCTTTGTTACATTTACAAATATGCTTATTTGTGTATTGAATATCATTAAAACCATTCAGCATACGAAAGTGCTCGTTACCGTGTGTATATATATCTCAAATTTCCAGATACTGTTGATTTCATTGGTGAATATAGAGATACTGCGTGTATTTTCAGTTCTAAATGAAAAAATCACTGATTCAAAACTAAGAGTAATGCAAATGGTAATAATATCAGCATATGTGATTATAGTGCTATTTCCTAGCATACTGTCAACTGTATCATCCAATGTATGGTATCAAGATACAAGTGCAATAGGGATAAGCGTGTTTGGTGGCATGACTGTACTCTATGACAACTCTCAAGGATTCTATCTCACTAATCTTGTATTCAAATTAAAGAAATATTCTAGAGACCAAGGCGGTGTGCATAAACAGCTAAAAAGAATGATCCTATTAAATCTATCAATTTTACTATTCGATTGGTTTGGAATGGGCTTGTTTGTAATTGAAACTATCAACCAAGTAGATAACGTGAATTTAGAAGCCAATTTCCATCTTCAAACCGCTGTGCAGATCATGGTGGGAATACACTGTGTATGTCTAATTTATGTTTTGGAAATGCTCAAGAAGCTCTCATTGTTGGGATTGAAGACCAAGCCTTTGCAAGTAGAAGAATCTATGGCGAAAACTGTCAAGATTAGTCCCTGATTTGCTTTGATCATTCCCATGGAAATAAACTAGTGAATGACTAGCATCTGTACAGATTACATTTCCATTCTATGGTTTGACAATAATCAAATTTACTTTTAGATGGAGTAGAACTGATATTCACGCTTTTTTTCGGGCAAGTTCTCTGCCAATATTCGAGATTACTCCTCTTCAAGAATATTGGAAATCTTCCTTGATGCTCTCAATATTACTACGAGAAAAGTGGGAAAAGTTTGAGTTGCTCCATCCAGAGTTTGGAATGATGGTAATTTCCTTGACTGTAGGATACTACCACCAGGAGCAATCGCGTCGATTACCCTAATGCATTGATTTAGGTATAACGTAATTTCTTGATAGTATTTCTTTGAGTGAACCTTATCAGATAAGAAATATGCCAAATAAATCCTGTACCATTTTTCACGCATCCACGATGATTGCTTCAATACTATCATTCATACTAATACTACTAACTATACCTTCCACATTCTATAAATATCAGAAACTGAAAATAGCAATATTATTGGTGTCTATTATCAATGGTATACTCGAGATTTTCGACATTGCAGTTATTCAAGATTTTCAGATATTGTTGATGGTTATACTAGAGTTGCAATTAATTGATAGCCATTTGCTACTTAGTTGCTCTATATCTGCATATGTTGTATGTTGTTTTGAACCACTGCTATCAACTCGGTCGTGGATTACTGAGTACCAATACTATGGCCATTACATCTTCAATTCACTAGTACTGATATACGAAACAATGCAATTTGTACATGTAGCATTCCAGTTACCAATTATTCAACAATTAGGATATTTTGTTTTTGTGGTTTGCGGATTCATTGGATTGATTCTGGATATAAATGTTGTTATGCAGTCTGTAAAGGTATTACTGTATTGTTACATTGTGGATCACATGAATATTGGAATCGAAGAGAAAATTGAAATAATAGAGCTTGACACTATTAATGAACAAGATAAATTTGCCAACACTCTTATAATAAATTAACCTTAAAGATTTGAAAATTTATCCTTTATTAAAGACTGTTTAACCTTAATCAAACTTTATCTTTAACCTTAGACTTTATCTTTAACCTTAATTAAAGACTGTTTAACCTAGTTTTTCTCCAATTTGAAAAAAGACCAATTTTTTGTCCGAATGAAAGTCGAAATCGGAATTACAAATACTGGATCAGTAAATCATCCACTAAAAGAATTACCTCTGGTTTGCAAATATTACCAGGACCAGATATTCGTATCTACTGAAAATGGAAGTATAATTCAGAAACAAAACGATAAATTTCAGAATTTTAAACTGCATTCAAACTTGATTCATGATTTTATAATCAAAGATTCCTTTATTTACAGTTGCTCTCAAGATTACACAGTGTGTTTATTCGATTTAAAGTCAGAAGCGAAATCGTTCTTGAAATTCAATGGAGCAGTGAAATCAATTATAAAGAATGATAATGAAATAATAGTTGGATGTAAAGATAAGACAATTACCATACTGGATACGAGATCTCAAAACAGAAAAGTAATTCAAGATAATAGTACGACTCTGCAATACCAGTATAACTTGTACTCTATGGGATCGGAAGGGATTGTGAAATTATGGGATTTTAGAAACTACAAACCTATTGAGTTGAATGTATATGAGAATAGTAGAAAGTATGGGTTTGTAAATAGCTGTCTTAATGGCAATCTCTTTTGCTTATCAATGAACAATCAGATTTACGAAATATCACTTGATTTACAAGTAAAGAAAATATTCAATCATCATTCTTTACAAGTAGGTTTTTTCAACAAGATTGATGTGTCCTTTTGTGGGAAATTCCTGGCAGTTGGAAGCAAGAGCCATGATATAATTCTATTTGGAACTGATAATGTATTAAAAGGACATATGAATGATGTATCTGGGATCGGTTGGTCTGAATATGATTACAAATTATGCAGTGTTGCTGATGACTTTCAACTAAGAGAGTGGACTTTTAAAGTAAAGAATAATTATAGGAAATCACTGTATTTCCCACTTGGAAACATACCTTTATCGGATCAGTCACCATGTATCGGGAATATTAAAGAAAAAGAGCCATTAAAGGAGGTTCAATTTAATATATCCGACAACCGAAATAACGATATAGAAGATGTGGAAAATATTCCACCAAAACAGAAAAAACAAGTAAAATTGAAATCAATTACTCCCATCAAACCAGTTAAAAAAAAGAAGCAAAATACCATCTTGAAATTTTTTAGTAAAGATCAATCTTAATCTGCAAATCATGTGACTTGCGTCTTTTTTAAATCTAAAAAAATGTCTGCAGTAATTACAAGAATGAACTCTCAAGCATCACCGACTCTCCCATTAGACTACGAATTCCCAACGCATAAACTAAAAACTAAATTAAAAGATACCTCCAAAACACCTCTAGTAGTAGTTGCCTGTGGTTCCTATTCACCGGTAACCTATCTCCATTTGCGAATGTTTGAAATGGCTTATGATTATATCCAAGATACTAACTTTGAAATTATTGGAGGATACTTTTCGCCAGTATCAGATGCATATGCGAAGCCAGGATTAGCACCGTGGCAACATCGGGTTAATATGTGTGCCTTGGCTTGCCAGGATAGTACATGGATCATGGTAGATAGCTGGGAACCTAGTCAAGTAGATTATATAAGAACTGCAAAAGTGTTGGATCATTTTAACGAGTATTTGAACAAGGATGGTGGATTATTGGTTAACAATGAACGCAAACATATCCGTATTGTATTATTAGCTGGAGGCGATTTGATTCAGTCGTTTGCCGTACCGAATTTATGGAAAGAGCAAGATGTAATTGAAGCTAATGTAGTTGTATTACATTCTAGGCGGATTCGGTTGTTTAATCATAGAAAGGACTGGCGCCAATGTTCATGATTTCCTATTAACGAATGATTCATTATTTGTCCATAGGGTAATTCGAATTAATGTAGAAAAACGTATGGGTAGTGAAACAGTACATTCATAACGACATTTCCTCGACTAAAATCAGATTGTTTATCCGTAGGGGTATGAGTATCCGGTACCTCTTGCCTGACCCTGTTGTTGATTACATCCACCAGAATGGGTTGTACAAAGGCGATGTAGTTGAAAAAAATACATAATTCTCTTTTTTAGTTTATCCGTGTTTTATATTAATATAGTATCTTTAAGCTTATTCAGATCTCTAGTTCTATTAGTACTGTGTTGTCCATATAAACAAACAAGCCACATGAAAATTTCTGGACAGCATCTCAAATGGACTTGGAAACTCCAAAACCAAAGAGGACTCGCGATGATGACGAAGCAACACCAACAAATAAATCGCAGTCGCCTTCATTCGAATTTAATGCTCCGCAGTTCCATGACTTTTCTCAACAAGAGGATAAAAACCCGGACAATTGGTTTGGTAATTATATTATAACCATAGATACAAGAACAGAGACACCAGATCTGCCTGAAGAGAAACCTAAAAAGGAAAAGAAACAACCTGCACCAACGAAAATGAAATTGAGAAAGAGGAGTTTAACCCATCCAATGACTCTTCGAAAGCGTGCTGAACCAGCTGTAGTTCAAGTACTTTATGTTAATATAGAAAAAAACAAAGCGAGGGTTGACTATTCCAAAGCCATTTAATCTTTCCAAAACCAAATCGCAAGTTCAGCCAAAATCGCCATTTGTTCCATTGGCAGTAAAAGTATCCAAATTCCATCAACAGACTCCAGCTAGATTCAAAACAAAGCCTGCAAAGAAGCCTGTTCAAAAAGTTACTCAGAATGATAAACTCACACATCCGCAGTCTCCGTTCCTTACTACGAAATTGAGAGCCCAGCACAACAAGTAATTATATGTTAACAAGACCGCATGTGCCATCTGCCGCTGAATTGGAGGAATTGGAACTAAAAAAGATCCAACCGTTTAAAGCAAAGCCGTTAAACAAGAGAGTACGTGTAGTTAATGTAGATTCTGGAATTAAAAGATTCGCTCCCACAACCGGCACCTCTACCACTAACAATTCCGCAATCTCCAGCTATCCACAAACCCCAACCCAAAGAAATCAAACCACCCTCGCCTAAATTAATCAAAGCAAATCCAGTTCCGGATCTCTCTAATCCATTTAAACCTGAAATTGAGCACCGCAAGATTCCAGTTCCAGAGTTTCATCTTCCTGGCGATTATATTCATGAACAGAAACAAAGGGAAATTCAAGAATTGAAAGAAAAAGAAGAAATGGAATTGAAAAAGCAAAGAGAATTCAAGGCTCATGAACCAAAACTAGATCAAGTAAATATTGCTGATACAGACGTTCCAAGTACATCATGACACCAAAATCACAGAACCACAACCGTTTAATTTAGAGACTGATAAAAGAGGAGAGTTGTACAAACACCAGTTGCAAGAAAAGCTGGAACAAGAACAAGAGGAGCTGCAGAAGCAAGCAGAATTCAGAGCCCAACCACTGCCACCATTAGATCCGTTCCTTCCAAAGAAGAGCGACAAGCCGTTAACAGAGATACAAGAATTCCAGTCGCATCTCTCTAATAGACAAAAAGAACGTCAAAAGTACGAACAATCATTAAAAGAAAAACAACAGCAAGAACAAGAGCTGCTTGAAAAGATGGAGAAACTAAAAAAAGTATTTTTAACTAATGTAGGAACAAGAAGAAAAGGAAGTCAAGAGATTGCGCAAACAAATCGTTCATAAAGCTCAGCCAGTAAAGAAACAAAAGCCGCTTACAATCAAGCCTAGTGACAAACCATTGACTGAACCAAAGACTCCTAGGTTTGTAAGAAGAGCTAGGAAATAATAATATAATGTTTTATTTTTCAAATAACGATGGGTGTAGAATAGGTGGTTGTATATCTGTTGCAATCTTTGCATCCAAAGGCGGTTCTCTATTAAAAAATGGCGAGTTGGTTGCTAATGGCATTCCTACGACTGTCGACTCCCTCGTCAACCCCGACATTCTATTAGTATTGGGAGAAAGTGGAACATTCCGTTTTGGATAAGGTGAGACTATTCCATCCATAGTATCAACATCCTTGAACTGCAGCAACTTTTCATCTCCCATATAATTAACTGTCATTTGGCTCGATACTGTAACTGGCGAACTTTTAATCGATGTGCTATCTGTCTTTATATCTTGCTGATACTCCCCTTGGTTTGACTTGCGTATATAGTAGATTACCAACATTGTAATTAGAATTATGAGAAAAACTGCTCCACCACCTATATAGTACAACGTATAATCCTGTTTTTGGGGTGATGATTGTGGTGGTGGTGGAGTGTAAGTTGGCTGGTTAGTTGTTCCACTGTCAACAGCAATTCCTTGTGTTGTTTGTCGCTTTAGTATTGTTGGACAAATGATTTCGTTTCCAAGAACATTACAATTCGAGGTGTGTCCGCAAATACTGTTTCCTGGTTCAAGAAATCCTTGGTGGTATATTTTGCACTGGCCATCGTATACCCAGATACAACTGGTGCATTCTTTTTGACAGTCGGCTAGCGAAACTGAAAGTGTTTTTTGCGGGGTTGTGGTTACTTGGCAATTGTGAATCAAAAGGTCTTTGCTTGTCGGTATCATTGCGATAAAAGCGATTATTGAGTTTCAAGTTTTTTCGTGGCGGACGCAGCTCTTTGGTAGGATGCCGAGATATCGTTTTGGCTTCAGACTTTAATCCAATAATGCAAACACGAGATTAGTTCAAGCCTCCTCTTTCATTAAGTTGCGGTCATATAGGACTCGACACCTAAAAAATGTTTACCAATGAGCGTTACTGTCTACCATCTGAACAATTCTCGATCGCAAAGAATTATTTGGCTGTTGCAACACCTTCAAGTTGACTATGTGATCAAGGCGTATGATATGGACACTGTTACTCGAAGAGCGCCGGTTGAATTGAAGCAAATACATCCACTGGGAAGATGTCCAATGATTTCTCATAATGGAAGGGTTATTGTCGAAACAGGAGCGATTATTGAATATCTGGTTGAAACATTTGCTGATCCAATCAATCTCTTGCCAAAGTCATTGGATGATAAGCTACAGGTTAGATTCTGGTTGCATTTCGCTGAAGGATCAGCCATGACTGATATCGTAATCCATGCAAATACCGCCAATATGGAGCGAGAAGAGTTACTTAAAACCAAAGTGTATCCGCGGTTAATCAATATATTTGGATTCATTGAACAACACTTGAAGGAACATGAATGGTTTGCGGGTGAGTTTAGCGGTGCAGATATTGGTAATTAGTTATTAATCAAGCAATGTCCATGCCGATCGAAATTTTCCTGATGAAGCGAATCGTTGACATTGACACAAAAGGCATGGAACGTTGGGCAAACCAAATTCACCAGATGCCTTCATATCAGCAAGCCTTGAGCAAAGTCGAAAAGTACGTTTATGTGGGCAAGAATTGAATAAAGGATTAGCTCTGTTGGATCTATTTGGCTGTCGATAGATGGTCATATTACATTCCACGACCCTATCGTTTTCGAGAATTCCCGTTTCTTACTTGATGCAAATGTGGAGAGTGAGTTCCCAGATTTTGCGGACCGAAACACAAGCTTCAAGATAAAAAGATAAACATCTACAAAAGATTAATGCTCTCAAATCTCTTGTTTTCACTTGCTACTGCTTCTCCTTCCGAAGTTCAAAGAGTAAGTTTGTCCAATGTTGCCTTTGCCAATGTTGTTAATTCTTCGCTATATCTGTCCACTTTTGCCGCCTTTGGAACCAATGCTGAATACATTATCGATAATGTCAATACATTTACAACTAGAAAGCTTGGAAACACCAACTGGCCAAATACTGCCACTGAAGCCCCAGATTCTCTCTTTGGAATGCCAGGTGCAATCATTGCTGGAGGATTCTTGGTTCCTGGCAAATCTGACGGAACAATTGCTTTCTCTCCATTATCCGGAGGAATCACCACTCTCTTTAAAGCCAGTGGGTACTTTTACCACCAAGCAGAATTTTACGATGTAAACCAAGATGGAAAACTGGATATCCTCACTTGCAGAGGTAAAAATGGTGGGTTTTTCTCATCTGCTGGTGGTGATTTAACTTGGTTGGAACCTGTTGATCGTACTAAACCACTTGGTGCATGGAAAGAAACTGTCATTGGAAAAGGATGTGACACCTTCTTTGACCTGAAGGATATCAATGGCGATGGATATGTTGATATTGTTGCCTCTGAATTCTGGGGAAAGAAGTTGACCATTATTCAATCAAACCAAGGGAGATTTGATGTAGACTCCCAATTAGTAAAAACTACCGTAGACAGTACTTTGGGTTCAATGTTTGGCGTCCAGGTTATTGACTTGAACGGTGATGGACAACTAGATATTTTAGCAACTAACCACGATGGTTCAGGTAATGGCGGTGTCTATGGTTATGAGAATCAAAATGGAACTTGGGTTAGACATGATTTATCAGTTGGATATTACCCAATTAGAGAATGGGGATTCAATCAAGCAGCTCCAGGATTTGCAAGCGCTTATTTCCCAACCGCGGGATTGAACAAACCAACCATCGTTGTATCTGGAGATGGTGCACAACAAGTATATCTAGTTACTCCAGCCTCTCAAACTACGAACGATTTCTCTTACAACACAACCATGTTGCACGACTGCCAAGGAACCTCTGGAGGAGTTGCAGTTGGAGATTTGAACAATGATGGTAATTATGAACTCTATATTCCTTGCTACGACAAGGGATACTTGGTTAAATACTCTTATTGAATAAAATCCCCGCTGTGAAGTCAAAGTGGAGATTAAACTATTTCTTTGAGTCTGGTTTAGATTCCATAATTGTTCTTGGCGAGTCCCTTTTTTTCTCGTACGTGGGGTTATCATATGGAAGGCGGGGAATCATTCGGGCCAGTGGTGGGATCAGGCAAAGGAATATCAAGAACCAGAAGCAATTTCAGACGGGAAATCTGTAAAGGAATCCTTTGAATGGTACTGTAGGGCAGGCTTGAAGGCATCCACGCTTTTTTTTCAAACTCGTTTTGGTTGCACCAAAAGGGAATTGAAACATGCCAAATCGGATTACGAGCATCAGCGCCAATTTTTTTCAGGCCCGCAAAGCAGTATAAATCTCTTGAAATCCACTAGTAATAATAGAATATGATCTCTCAACTTTTTTTCAGTTTAGCTACTGCTACAGCACCATCTCTTGTCACCCAAGTAAAGGTTAAAAATGTCGCATTTGCGAGTGCCGTAAACAACTCACTTGTATTGTCGTGCTTTGGTGTTGATCCTTTTGCAGCCAACTCTGCATTCGCAATCAATAATGTCGATGATATGGTCGTTAGTTATTTGGGAACTACGAGTTGGCCAAACACTGCTACAGTTGCACCAGACTCTATTTTTGGTGTTCCAGGCTCAATCATTGCAGGAGGATTCTTGGTACCTTTAAAGACTGATGGTACTATTTCGTTTGCTGCTGCCTCTGGTGGTATTACCGTATTATTCAAGGCACATGGATAGTTTTACCATCAAGCAGAATTTTATGATGTCAACCAAGATGGACAGTTGGATATTATTACATGTCGTGGCACTGCCGGAACTCCAATCTTTGGACCGCCAGCAGGTGGTGATTTGACATGGTTGCAACCAGCTGACCGTTCAAACCCATTAGGTCCATGGACTGAAACTATTATTGGAAAGGGATGTGATACTTTCTTTGACTTGAAAGATGTAAACGGAGACGGAAACATTGACCTTGTTGCTTCAGAATTCTGGGGAAACAAACTGACTATCATTGAATCAAACAATGGAAGATTCGATGACGACTCTAAACTGAAAAAGACTACTGTTGACAGCTCCATGAAAGCAATGTTTGGTGTACAGGTTGTTGACTTGAATGGTGACGGCAAAATGGATATCTTGGCTACCAATCACGATGGATCTGGAAATGGAGGTGTTTGGGGATACGAATTTGTCGATGGACAGTGGACAAGACATACAATTTCTCAAGGGCCATATAAAATCCGTGAAGGTGGATTCAACCAAGCTGCTCCTGGGTTTGCAACTGCGTTCTACCCCGTCCCAGGTCAAAACAAGCCATCTATTGTAGTTTCTGGAGATGGAGCTCAACAAGTATATTTGATTGATGCGGTTAACCAAAACAACAATGGCTTTGCGTTCAATACCAATATGCTGCACGACTGCAAAGGGACCACTGGTGGTATTGCTGTTGGTGATTTAGATAATGACGGTGGTGTGGAGCTTTATATTCCATGCTACGACAGTGGAGTGTTGGTGAAATACTCTTACTGAATAAAATAGACTAGTTATCTCAATTTACTTGTAATTTAGCGGTTGATCATCTGGATAATCTTTCCGGCAATTTAGACAAGACACCCAGATTGCTCTGCTATGCAACATCAATAAGAGCGGCATAGAAACGTTGATGGAATTAAATTCTGCAAATGAAAAACTCTTATTTAATTTTGGGACTGGTCAGTGTTACGCTGAGTTTCCTAATTATTAAAAATTATAAATTATAAATAATGCAGGAGGCTTCGAATTCCAACGCCAAGATGGTAATGAAAACGCTCCATGTCGTCTGCTACATCACTGGGCATGGGTTGGGCCATGCAACCAGATGCTATGCGATAATACAGGAACTGCTCAAACAGGGACACAGAGTAACTGTAGTAACAGCAAGAGAGTTATTTATTTTCAACGATTTGAAGGCAATATACCCATACATTCAAACGAGGTCCTCACCCATAATCGATCCTGGTATTTCTGGATTTATCTAGGCGTTATCCAGTCGGATGCAGTAACTATAGATCTGGAAAAGACTTGGCAAGCGCAAGCGGATTACCATATATCTGTACATAAATTCATAGAAATGGAAACGCAATGGCTTCAAACAGTCAAACCGGATATCTGTTTCTTGGATGCAACTCCGTACCCAGCGAAAGCTTGCAAGTCTATCGGAATTCCTTGTGTGATTGTTACTAATTTTACGTTTGATGTTATCCTCCAACATTTGGCGAGCCAAAGCTTCCATCTGGATATTCTGGATAAAATCAGAGCTTCATATGCAGAGTGTAACGGGTTACTTAGACTGCCTGGCTTTATTGAAATGCCCGTGTTTGATATACATCCAGTATATCACAAAATACCTGATCCAGATTCAAAATTTCAGATTCAGACACCTTTGGTTGTGAGGAAACCTAGAAAGAGTGCATTTCAAGTTCGCAAAGAGCTAGGGATCCCGCTAAATGCAAAAGTGCTGCTGATCAACTTTGGTGCTTTTCAGCTCACGACCAATGTAACTGATTGTTAATTCAGGCAATGGAAACTGTTCAGCTGCTTCCTGACGGCTGGATAGGAATAACATTCAACAAGACGCTAAATCTTGATAGATTTATTGTTATTGATCCATCTGCAACATACATGCCGGATATAATTGAGTGCTGCGATGTGGTGCTTGGCAAATGCGGATACGGTGTTTGTTCAGAAACGCTTGCTAGCAAAACACCACTAGTATACGTATCAAGACCGCAGTTTATCGAAGAAGTGGGGTTGATCAAGATGATGGGCTCATTAGCTGTTGAAATGCCGTTGGATAAATTCCAATCTGGAAATTGGAGCAGTTACGTGGAAAAAGCTGGAAATATTTCAACTGACATTCAAGTTGACTCTAGCGGTGCAGAATTTGTAACTAGGCAGCTTATTAGCATATGTTTAATATAGTAATTGCTTTGCAGTGATGAGTCTTTTGTCACGTGAAAGGTGAGATGAGATGAAAGTTAGTTTCAAAAAAGTTGTAAAAAAATGGCACAATTATGGGGAGGTAATTTCAAATTCATAAAGGGAGATTTACTGGAAAGACCGATCCGTTGATGGAACAATTTAATGCGTCCATCTCATTTGATAAACGAATGGCAGTAGTTGACTGTACAGGTTCTATCGCCTACGCAAAAGCTCTTCAAAAGACCAATTTAATAACCCAGCAAGAATTGGATGATCTTGAACGGGGATTGAAAATGATTATAGCCGAATGGAAAGAAAACAAGTTCACACTCAAGGAATCTGATGAAGATATTCACACTGCCAATGAACGTAGGTTAGGCGAGTTGATAGGTACTGTTGCTGGAAAGTTGCATACGGGAAGAAGTAGAAATGATCAAGTGGCTACAGATATGAGATTGTACTTGCGCGACTCTTGTTTGGAAATTTTGAACCATCTTAAAGCATTCATCAATGTTGCATTGGAAAGAGCAAAGGTAGAAATCAATGTTATTATGCCTGGTTATACACATTTGCAACGTGCACAACCTATTAGATGGTCCCATTGGCTTTTATCGCATGCTTGGAGTTTATACAACGATCTAGAAAGACTCCAAAATATAGTTTCAAGGTTCAACAAGTGTCCTTTGGGATCCGGGGCTCTGGCTGGAAATCCGTTTGAAATTGATCGAAAATTCTTGGCAAAAGAGTTGGGGTTTGAAGGTGTTATACCAAACTCTTTGCAAGCGGTATCGGATAGAGATTTTGTTGCTGAATTCTTATTTTGGTCTTCATTAACAATGATTCACTTTTCTCGCTTCAGCGAAGACTTGATCAATTATTGTACTTTGGAATTTGGATATGTACAACTGGCTGTAATTGTTTGTTTACATAGGATGCATACTCTACTGGATCATCTCTAATGCCGCAAAAGAAAAACCCTGATAGTTTGGAATTGATTAGAGGAAAGAGTGGTCGCACCTTTGGAAACGTATTTCACACTAATTTTAGATGAGTGGCTTCATGATGACATACAAAGGTCTTCCAAGCACATACAACAAAGATTTACAAGAAGATAAAGAACCATTATTTGATTCAATTGATACATTGACAGGCTGCATTCAAATATCAACTGGTGTCCTGTCTACTTTGAAAATCTATCCTGAAAAAATGAGAGAAAATCTTAGCAATGATATGCTTGCTACTGACTTGGCCGAGTATCTTGTTCGCAAGGGGGTAGATATGAATTAACCAAGGTACCATTCCGTCAGACTCATCACATATCTGGCAGAGCAGTGCAAATGGCTGAGGATCGTAAATGCAAGATGAGCGAACTTTCCTTGAATGATCTGAAAGGATTGCACGAGCTGTTTGAAGAAGATGTGTTCCAAGTCTGGGATTACGAAGCTTCAATTGAAAAGAGATGTTCAGAAGGAGGAACTAGTAAGAAGACTGTGCTGCTACAAATTGAGCAACTAAAGGAGCTAATAAAGAACTAACAAGTCCAATTACCTATGAATGCTTTTGTAATAATTGTCGAAATCCAGCTCTCCTGCTGTTGAGCGTTGCACGGTAGAGTAACACATTGTTTTGGTTGATCAAGGTAAACGGTCATACCATTCCTAAATATATCAAAACCGAGCACAGATGGATCACTACTACTTGTCGAGTTTTATCGGAGAAACATTAATGATGGTTCCCGATCAAGAAGTCCCATTAAACACCTGAGGAGGTAACTACAACTCGGCCGATACCTTTGCAGTTTCGGCTTGAAAGCAGTTACCCACACCAGACTTGCTTCCAGCTAACCAAAATTAAAAAACCATAATTCTCCGTCGAATAGAATAGTAACAAAATGTTGTACTCTCTCTCATTCCAAAAAGAGAATCTTGAGAACCCGGATGCTGACGGTGTGTTTGGTTGCGAGAATTTCGCATCTACAAAGACAATCAGGGTGTGTGAGGGACCAGCAAAATTGAGATTCCTCCATAGATCAAACAAGAAATGGCTTGGCAAAACTCTGCATATGCAATTCGGTATAGCTATTTCTATTGGCACTGTTCATACATGAATAGAACCACTTTTTTTTCTATCCTTGGATGGCGACAGGTCACGAATGATGTGATTCGGGGCCAACACCCGATTTCACCACTCAAGTTGCTGTTTTTATTCAAGTGGGCAGGGGAACGAAAGGGCCGTTCAGGGCTTGCTTATAAACACCACAAAAGTCATTCTTGATCATTCATAAATGTTGTTTGAACTTGTGTTGCTGATTGTCGCAGTGACTTCAAAGCTGCATCATGTATCACTTGCCGAGGCGAACCAGATGAGAATTCATAACAAACAAGGATTGTTCAACAAGCCAGCATCTGCTTCAGGCACGCCATCAGGACGATATCCATATTACTATTTCACACAGAAAAGAGACCACTTCAACCCGAGCGATAACAATACCTGGCAGCAGTTGTACTATGTAGACTCGAGGTTTTATCAGCCTGGAGGTCCAATATTTCTAGAATTGGGAGGAGAAGCGCCATTAGGACAGTACTATGCTGACTTTTCCCTAATATCAGAAATGACCAAGCGCTACAGCGGTCTTCATATCGCACTGGAGCACCGTTACTACGGAAAAGGAACTTCTCAGCCAGTCGCAAATTTGACTGTTAAAGATTTTACCCCAGACAATTTGCAATGGCTGACTGTTGAACAGGTGCTAGCCGACACTGCAGAGTTCATTAAAGGGTACAATTCAACTTTATTGACTAGTAAATGGATAACCATAGGCGGGAGTTATGCAGGTACTTTTTGTTTAAAGTGTAGGAAATTTAGCAGCATGGATGAGGCTCAAATACCCTAATCTTGTATACGCAGCTCACTCTTCTTCAGCCCCTTTAAACGCAATTGAAGACTTTTGGCAGTATGGCTATGGCGTTGATATCGGATTATCTAAAAGTGGAGGTTCGCAAGTGTGCGCAGCTGGCTGGAGAAGAGCAGTTGGGTTATTCGATGACTTTATCGCTTCAAACAACGCTTCAGTTGTTCTAAATGCTGTCGGAGCACCTCCCAATCTTGATGTCCGTGACTTGGCTGGGGTTTCAACCAATTTCGCTACATTGGTTCAATATGGAATTTCTGATTATGTGGATTTAGGTAATTTCAACTACACAAAATCAGTTACTTATGTATGCTCTGGAGACTTTGTTCCTGCATTCATTAATCCAAGCTCCAGCGACGCAGAGCTGTTGGCTGATTATATCCAGTTTATTAAAATCAAATATCCTACCCCGCAGAGTTTCTCAAAGTTGGATACATTGGCAAGCGAAACAAATCCTTCGCTTAAACTGTGGACTTGGCAGGTAATTAGTTGTTTACGTCAGATTTGCAGGGATTTTGGATATTTCCAAGTTCATTCCACCCAATCAACAACCGCTTATTCCAGGTATTTGACTGTGGATTACTTTCATTGGTTATGTACTGTCACGTTTAATATTCCAAACTTTAGACCAAACGTAACTCGAGTCAATTCACAATATCTGGGGTTAGGAATTTACACTGCTACAACCAGAATAGTTTTTGTAAATGGCGATACAGATCCATATTCTTTCCTCTCTGTGACTCCAAATGATGTTCAATTGAGTACAAATCCTGGACAGCCAGGTTCTGGATTCGAACTCCCAAACATTGTACTCAATAATAGTGGTGGCCGGCATTGTCAAGATTTATCACTACCATCTTCCAGTTCATCCCCTGCATTCATTGAAACCCATAGCAGGATCCTTCAAAGTTGGGATCTGTACATAAACTTTAATCCGAATTTGCCAAATGGTGGAACAATTCCTAATTATTCTGCTACCACGACTATTAGTTCAACTACCGGAACTACAACTATTGACGTTCAAACAATGACTAGTGCTGCATTTTCAGCAACTATATCTCCTTTGTTGACTGCCACACCCAACAGTTCGGTTTTTACGTCCTCCAATCCCCCAGCTACATCTAGCGCTCTGTGGAGTACCAGCACCACTAGTACACTTGCTACTACGGATAGCGTAATACCACAAATTACTTTGTCTACTTTAAACCCGTCACCAACAGTATCTAGTTTTACATCGACAATTGGCAGTCCTTACATCCAGTCTACTCTCAGCATTTCCACTTTAATACCTACTTTGATTACTCAAATCCCCAGTACCACACAAGTCTCTAGCACTCCCGTCATTCAAGCATCGAGTACTGGTACTGCGCAAACATCTATCCCTACAACTAGTCAAACAGCCAGTACTCCAACGCAAATGTCTTTCGTTGCTTCCAGTCAAACGCCAAGTTACCCCACTAACCAATCTTCAAGTACTCCAACAAGTCAAATAGGTAGCCCTGGTAGTCCGAGCACTATAACTGTTTGCCCTTCTCCACTAGCAAGTTCTGGCACAAGTAGTTCTTCTGCAACACCAACTGACCAAATTATAGTATTCCCAAATTTTACTGTGCCTGGTCAAACAGCTACTTTGGGAGGGTTTAGCTTTATCTTTAAGCCAGCAGCCGCAACCGCAACCCCTGTTAATAATGATCAATGTTAGAGTAAGAATATAATATTCTTAAAGCTATTTTTGTTGAATATAATTCTAGATAATTACATTTTCAAGTTCAGCGTTTGTTACTTGGTCGTTATATCCCAGGTAATTAAGTATGCTCAATGAAACGCGAGCATTCACTTGACAGGATATAGTATTCGTCTAGATTGCTGATCAGTGTATTCTCGTGTACACTCACGGATATTTTCAGAGTTTTGAGAGTGTACAAGTGTTAACCAGGCAAACCAAAAATATCAAGTTTAAACGGAATGTCAAACTCGTCCCGATAAAACCGCGAACATGAATCATTTATTATTTTTTCATTTGATACTACACAATTCGTTCAATTAACAGTAACCGTATATCATACCACAGCCGTTAAACTCCAACCATGCGGCGTCTTTTTTGCGATAGGCGTTTATCCCCGATAAGTCAGTGTAACCCCAGACCGAGAAAACAGGAACCCAGAAAGTCTACAACTTGAATCACAGTCAAAGCCCCCTCTTAATTAGTATCCAGCGCAAACTCCTCGGATATCGAAATTATTTGAATTGATCTCAGATCGCGCGCTTGTTTCTCGTGAATTGGGTTTTCTTGACCGCATTTACAGCGTGTAGGTCCAGACT
Organism: Boothiomyces sp. JEL0838; assembly: GCA_027604245.1. Lineage (NCBI taxonomy): Eukaryota > Fungi > Chytridiomycota > Chytridiomycetes > Rhizophydiales > Terramycetaceae > Boothiomyces > Boothiomyces sp. JEL0838. Next base: position 21,342 of record JADIIY010000090.1, on the reverse strand, counting down.
TTGATCACATTTTTGCAGGGACTTTCCAAATAAAAACACTATAAAAGCCCACACTCAAAAAAAGAACAAGAATAAAAATAGATGCAGTGGAAATTATTACCAGCATGTATCGCTCTGATCAGCGCAGCAGTGATCGAGCTCAATTGGGAAATTGATTACGTTGAAAATGCTGACCCAAGAGGAGGATTTCCAAGAAGAGTTATTGGTGTCAATGGACAATGGCCTATTCCACCAGTTATTGCTAATCAGTATGATGAATTGGTTATCCATGCTAAAAATAATTTGCAAAGAGGGCCACCTACTTCAATTCATTTCCATGGTATTTTCCAAAACGGAACCAATTATTATGATGGTGCTTTGGGTATAAATGACTGCGGTATTCCATATGGTAACAGCTATACTTATCGTGTAAAGTTGGATCAAGTTGGAAGCTATTGGTAATACATTACTTATGATAGGATTCATGGACATGGATTTGGCGATTATCCAAATGGTTTCCGCACTCCTCTTGTTATTCAAAGTTTGGACGATAACCTTACCTATGGATACTTGGATGAATTCACCTTGGGATTGTCTGATTGGTACGACACTGAATTCGAAGACTTATTCGTAATAATTTCCTAATGCTAGTACAATCAATTCTTTATCAAGTTTAACGGAGAAGGAAGCGAGCCTATTCCTTCTGGGCCAGTTATCAACGATGCTCCAAATCAAGTATTCTCAGTTATGCCATCCTCTACTTATAGATTCCGTGTTATCTCTATGGCAACTTTTGCTTCCATGAAGTTCTGGATTGAAAACCACAACCTTACTATTATTGAAGTGGACGGTGTTAGAGTAGAGCCGTATGAAGTCGACGTGTTGCTACTTGGTGCCTCACAAAGATACTCTGTCTTGGTAAACACATATGATTCATTTGATTACAACTACAAAGTTCACGTTGACTTTAACGAAGACATGTTTGGTGATCATTTCCCTGCAAACTATACTAGATCTGTTACTGCTACTTTGGAATACTTTTCGGATTCTCCAATGTTCAACTATACTGGTACTGAACCAAATTTCACTTTGGATGAAACTCAATTGGTTCCTTTGGAAAAAATCCACTCTGTTGCTCCAGACTTTACCTTGACTTATAAAGTGATCTTTGGAAAATTCAATGACGATAGAAACCATGGTTCCTTTGATAGAGTTGCATATGCATTACCAAACGTTCCTGCTTTATTGTCTGCAACTACGATGGGAGATTTAGCAACCCAAAGTGCCATTTACGGCCCTGCTACTCACTCAAATGTGCTGCCATACAACCAAATGATTCAATTGGTTGTAATGAATTTGGATAAAGAAGGCGATCATCCATTCCATTTGCATGGCCATGTTTTCCAAATTGTAGGGAAAAGCAGCACTCCATACTACAATGCCACTGCTTTGAATCCTATTTTCAATGCACTTGAAAACCCAATTAGAAGAGACACAGTGATTATTCCTAAAAAAGGGTGGGCAGTACTCCGATTCAGATCTGACAACCCTGGTGTATGGCCATTCCATTGCCACATCCAATGGCATTTAGTTACCGGTTTGAATGCACAAATCATTGAAGCTCCTTTGCAACTGCAATCCCAACACATCCCTAAACAGATGAAGGATAACTGCATTGCTAGAGGAATGAACATTAGCGGAAATGCTGCGGGTTTCCCAGATAATAGAACTTTTACCGGGCTGGCTCCACCTTTGCGTTATATCTTGGAATAAAATTTGTTTTTTATTTGGTTGAATCCAACTACGGGTGCCTTACGGGTCTGTTTTACGCCAATCACCAGTCGGAATGCAATCCCAACTTCAAATCACTATGAATGAAGATTTGGCATTGACCACTTATGCGTCATATTTGCTATTGGGGTATCTTCTCCTTGGTCAATGCGTTCAAGGATTGGCGAGGGTTAAACTCGCTTCCTGCTGGTACTGATTGGTAATGAGCATGAGTAATACAACGAGCAAGGTTCAATAGATCAAGATTTGCAAGATTTAGATGAATATATTCTATAAATGGATTTAAAGATCTTTAACACTCTTTGACCTTCATGGATTCCACGCGGTTGAAGGGTCGGTACCACACGCTTCAAAACCGCTTATAAAGAAGCTCTTGAACCGATAAGCGATATGCAGTTGTCTTTGTTTTCGTTTCTTTCTACACTAGTAAGCTGTGCAGTAATCAACTTGCACTGGGATATTGGCTATGTCCAAAATGCCGATCCTAGAGGAGGATTTCCTAGACAAGTTATTGGTGTGAACGGAAAATGGCCAATACCACCAGTAATCGCAAACAAGTATGATGAATTAGTTATCCATGCCAAGAACAGTTTGAAACGAGGACAGGTCACTTCTATTCATTTCCATGGGATTTTCCAAAACGGATCCAACTACATGGATGGCGCCTTGGGAATCAATGACTGTGGAATTCCGTATCAGAGCTCCTATACATACAAAGTAAAGTTGGATCAATCAGGGTCTTATTGGTAATAGAATATTGATGATAGGATCCATGGTCACGGATTTGGAGATTATCCTAATGGGTTCCGTACTCCGCTCATTATCAAGGACAAAACGGATCCAGCACGATATGGATATGCAGATGAGTTCGTTGTAGGTATGTCCGATTGGTATGACAGACAGTATGAGGATTTATTCGTAATTCATTGTTAATCTAGTACAATCAATTCTTCCTTCCATTTAATGGAGAAGGATCTGAACCGATTCCAAGTGGACCAGTTATAAATGATGCTCCAAACCAAGTCTTTGCTGTGCAGCCAGGGAAAAAGTATAGATTCAGAGTTATCGCAATGGCTACTTTTGCCTCAATGCAGTTTTGGATTGAAAATCACAACCTGACTATTGTAGAAGTAGATGGTGTAAGCGTACACCCATATCAAGTTGACATACTGTTGCTTGGCTCTGCACAACGTTACTCTGTAGTAGTAGAAACTCTTGATAGCACTGACTTTAACTACAAAGTTCATGTAGAGTTTAATGAGGATATGTTTGGTGAAAATTATCCTGCAAACTACACCAGATCAGTAACTGGTACTCTTCAATACAGTCCTAGCGCGCCATTCTTCAACTTTACTGGAACCGCTCCAGTTTTCACTCTTGACGAGACTCAATTAGTTCCAATTGTTCCAATACACTCTGTTGCCCCAGACTTTACTTTAACGTACAAGGTTGTTTTGGGTAAATTTAATGACAACAAAAATCACGGTTCATTTGATAGAATCGCTTATGCATTCCCAAATGTTCCTGCTTTATTGTCTGCAACTACGATGGGAGATTTGGCTACACAAAGCGCAATCTATGGACCCGCCACTCACTCGAATGTACTCCCATATAACCAAATGATTCAACTAGTGGTGTTGAATTTGGACAAAGAAGGCGATCATCCATTCCATTTGCATGGCCATGTCTTCCAAGTTGTTGGCAAGAACAATACTCCATACTATAATGAAACTGCATTGAATCCAGTGTTCAATTCACTAAAGAATCCTGTCAGAAGAGATACCGTTATTGTACCAAAGAAAGGATGGGCAGTTCTAAGGTTCAGGGCTGATAACCCTGGTGTATGGCCATTCCACTGTCATATCCAATGGCACTTTGGAACTGGACTGGCAGCTCAAATCATCGAAGCACCACTCCAACTGCAAAAGACCCAAGTTGTCCCAAGACAAATGAAGGACAATTGTATCGCTAGAGGTATGAATATTTCTGGGAATGCAGCTGGGTACCATGACAACACTACGTTCACCGGATTGGCTCCCCCATTAAAATACATCCTAGAATAAAGCGATCTTGCATTAACTAGAGTATTCACATTTATTTTATTAGAGTTTGTATTCACAATTCTCGCTCAGTCATAGCGCATGGAATTGAACCTCGTATCAGTCATTATTGTAATCATGCTTCATCGATCTCAAAATAATTCCGTTGAGCGATTTTTGCTATTGGAAAGTCGGAATTCCAACATGCGAGTCAGTGCCCTTGTGAATATTTAAAGAGATAAATTGAGACAAAAGAATGTGCTTGGTCCATAATTTATTTCCTACCAAGATATATACTTAAATGCGAGGCTTCCCAATGGGTTTGCAAGAATTAAATCCCAATATTTTTGGTTGTTACTTTGCGGTTTACAACGCCCCTGCACAAGTTTACCACGCGAAGAAGGATCGGTGCTTTGTTTTGGAGTCTATTTATAGACGATGAAATTCAGTAAACCAAAGAGAATAGATGCAGTGGACTACTTTCGCCAGCTTAATTTCAATTGCTTCCAGTGCAGTAATCAACTTGCACTGGGATATTGGCTATGTCCAAAATGCCGATCCTAGAGGAGGATTTCCTAGACAAGTTATTGGTGTGAATGGTCAATGGCCAATCCCACCAGTCATTGCAAATCGCTATGACGAATTGGTTATCCATGCCAAAAACAGTTTGAAGCGAGGACAGGTCACTTCTATTCATTTCCACGGGCTTTTCCAAAACGGATCCAACTACATGGATGGTGCATTGGGAATCAATGACTGTGGAATTCCTTACCAACACACTTATACATACAAAGTAAAGTTGGATCAAACAGGGTCTTATTGGTAATAGAATATTGATGATAGGATCCATGGGCACGGATTTGGAGATTATCCTAATGGATTCCGTACACCACTTGTAATTAAGGACAGCACCGATCCTGCTCGCTATGGATACACCCAAGAATACACCCTTGGGCTTTCTGACTGGTATGACAGACAATATGAAGACTTATTCGTAAATACTGACTAATTCTAGTACAAGGACTTTTTCATTCAATTTAATGGAGAAGGCTCTGAACCAATTCCTAGTGGACCAGTTATAAATGACGCACCTAACCAAGTATTCGCTGTGAAGCCTAACCAAAAAGTCCGCCTAAGACTGATTTCAATGGCAACATTTGCCTCAATGAAATTCTGGGTTGACAATCACAACTTGACCATCGTGGAAGTTGACGGCGTCAGTGTTCAGCCTTATCAAGTACAAACCGTTTTACTTGCTGCTGCTCAAAGATACTCTGTAGTTATAGATACTTTGGACTCTACTGCATTCAATTACCTTATGCATGTTGACTTTAATGAAGATATGTTTGGTGAAAACTTCCCAGCAAACTACACCAAGTCTGTCACGGCTACTTTGCAGTACGACCGCAACGCACCAATCTTTAATTCTTCCGAACCAGAGCCTGAATTCACATTGGATGAACTAGCATTAACTCCAATCAAAAAAGTGGCCGCAGTGAACCCAGATGTCAAGTTGGTGTACAAAGTAGTCATGGGGAAATTCAACGACAGCAGAAACCATGGTTCATTCGATAGAGTCGCTTATGCCTTCCCAAATGTCCCTGCAATCTTTTCTGCTACTACTATGGGTGATTTAGCAACCCAAAGTGCGATTTACGGCCCTGCTACTCATTCAAATGTTTTACCACACAACCAAATGATTCAACTTCTTGTCCTCAATTTGGACAAGGAAGGATCACATCCATTCCATTTGCATGGCCATTCCTTCCAAATTGTAGGGAAAAGCGATACCCCTTACTACAACGAAACTGCTTTGCTTCCAGTGTTCAATTCACTAAAGAACCCTGTAAGAAGAGATACAGTTATTGTACCAAAGAAAGGATGGGTAGCTATTAGATTCAGATCTGATAACCCTGGTGTTTGGCCGTTCCACTGTCATATCCAATGGCATTTCGCCACTGGATTGGCAGCACAAATTATCGAGGCTCCATTACAAATGCAAAAGACTCAAGTCATTCCTACTCAAATGAAGAATAACTGCAGAGCAAGAGGAATGAAAATATCTGGAAACGCTGCTGGATATCCAGACAATTCCACTTTTACCGGATTGGCCCCACCATTGCGTTATATCTTGGAATAAAATAGTAAATTTTAATCATGAAAAGTCAATTGTCTTGCATTACCTTGCGGTAAACTGCATGGTTGCACCTGAGCTAATATTGCTGTTGGTGTTGAGGTACAGACACATGCTTGCTCCGTGCACATTAAACACTAAAATCAAACAACAATTCTTCCTGTGCATTACAAGCAAAATACTAACGGACGGAATACGTTAGTGCTTTATCTGCACTATAGTCACCTCTTACATCCCGTTTAACGGACTAGTCCAACTCAATTTCTGGTTCTTGTGTAACCAAACCCCACGCGGTTTGATCAGCCCAAGACAGGAACCAAAGTCTATTAATAGAAGGCGAAAAAAAAGAATACATTCAAATATGCAGTGGCTTTGGTTAAACTTGCTTGCTGTTATTCATTGTGAAGTGATCACTTTGAACTGGGATATTGGCTACGTTGATGGTGGAGATCCAAGAGGTGGTTTCCCTAGACAAGTTATTGGTGTAAATGGACAGTGGCCAATCCCGCCAGTTGTTGCTAATCAAGGCGATACTCTAGTTATCAATGCAAGGAATGTATTAAAGGAAGGCCAGGTGACTTCTGTCCATTTCCATGGACTTTTCCAGAATGGCACCAACTATTATGACGGTGCCCTGGGAATCAATGACTGTGGGATTCCGTTCAACTCCAACTATACATATGTAGTCAACTTGAGTCAAACTGGCTCATACTGGTACTAAAAAAAGTAATTTAGGATTCATGGCCACGGGTTTGGTGATTATCCAAATGGATTTAGAACGCCTCTTGTTATCAAGGACAGTAGCGATCCAGCAAGATACGGATACGTGGATGAATTCACGCTTGGCTTGGCAGATTGGTATGATCGCACCTATGAGGATATATTTGTAAGTTTCAACCTAACATAGTACAACGACTACTTTTTACAGTTTAATGGAGAAGGTACAGAGCCAATACCAAGTGCTCCTATCGTGAATGATGCACCAAATCAAGTATTTTCAGTTCAGCCAGGACAAGGTTACAGATTTAGATTAATCCTGATGGGAACTTATGCACCAATGCAATTCTGGATTGAAAATCACAACTTGACTATTATCGAAGTTGATGGAGTCAGTGTTCAACCATACAATGTTGAATGTGTGCTGCTTGGTGCTGCTCAAAGATACTCTGTTGTTGTACAAACTTTGGATAGCACAGATTACAACTACCAAATCCATGTTGATTTCAATGAAGACATGTTTGGAAACAATTTTCCTGCAAACTACTCCAAATCTGTCATTTCTACATTGCAGTACGACCCTGCTGCGCCAATGTTCAACTACACAGGGCCAGTACCAGCATTCACTTTGGACGAAACCCAACTGGTCCCAATAGTGCCTATCCACTCTGTTGCACCAGACTATACTTTAACCCTAAAGGCAAGACTTGGCAAATTCAACGACAGCAGAAATCATGGTTCATTCGATAGAATCGCTTATGCCTTCCCAAATGTCCCTGCAATCCTATCCGCTACTACTATGGGTGATTTAGCAGCCCAAAGTGCGATTTACGGCCCTGCTACTCATTCAAACGTACTCCCATATAACCAAATGATTCAACTAGTTGTATTCAATATAGACAAGGAAGGTTCACATCCATTCCATTTACACGGGCATGTATTCCAAATCGTAGGAAAAAGCACCACTCCATATTACAACGAAACTGCAATGAACCCTATTTTCAATTCATTAGAGAATCCGGTAAGAAGAGATACTGTAATTGTTCCAAGCAAAGGATGGGCTGCATTAAGATTCCGTGCAGACAACCCTGGTGTATGGCCATTCCACTGCCATATCCAATGGCATCTTTCCACTGGTTTGGTTGCACAGTTTATCGAAGCTCCACTGCAACTGCAAAGCAGCCAAACAGTTCCTGACTCTATGAAAAACAACTGTATTGCTCGTGGATTAAAAGTTTCTGGAAATGCTGCTGGGTATCACGACAACAAAACTTTTACTGGTCTGGCACCTCCTTTGAAATACATTCTAGAATAAAAGATTCAGATTAACATACATCACTGCTTTATTAGTATCCAAATTTAAAAGATGCGATATGTTGGTTCACCAGGGACAGCCTCTTCAGCTTTCTTAAAGTCTTGATCATCAGCGGCAACAGAAGACGACTCGATCACATTGATTTTAGTGATTTTAAGAGTAGCAAGGTCTCTTCGCAAAAAGTCCATATTCATGTTGATGACCTTCTTTTCGTCAAAGAGCAATTCTCTTTCAAGAGCAACAGGCCCAACTGTTTCAACGGTTTTCTACATATTAGTTTGAGATTACTTTGATAATTGCAATAAATCCTTTAGCACGCTTATCATCGATTTTAAGGTTTTTCAATTGCTCTTTGTAGTCATCTGCAAAAGTTTTTGTTGCAGGATTGTAGAGAGACTTTACAAACTCGACAGACTTTTTTTGCCATTCAGGGATTTTAGAGCAAATATAAAGGTTGATCTGTTTTTCACCATCAGCTACAGCTTCAGCTGGCTTTCCTTTCTTGTTCTTCTTTCTAGCAGCAGCATCTTCAGCAGATCTAATCTTTGAACCAAGCCCGCGAATATATTCAGCAGACGCAATCAGACCCTTGTCAATTGGACTGGTCTTTGGCCAAACTGCTTTAATAATAGAGGTTTTGTGACCCAACAATTCAGTCCAGACATAATCGGACCAATGTGGAGTAAATGTAACCAACATAAGGGCTTGAACTTCAGCAAATCTGCGAACCAAGTCAATGTGCATGTTTTCAAACACTTCCTTTTCATTGAGAATAGTTAGCCCCTGGCCAGTAGTTGCTTTACGATATTCGTTTCTAGCGTTTTGAAGGTCATAGTAACCAATTTTCACAGCTTCACGGTACAACATACCTTCAAATGCCTTTTCGGCTTGTTCAATTACGCTGTCAATTTGAGCAGCGAATACTTTGTCATTCCAGCTCCATTCCCCAGTGCGAAGTTTGGAGGTTTCTTTCAAACTTTCTGCAATCCATTCTTGTTCAGTGTACAATTTAAGGATAGCGTCATCTGCAGTCTTTTCCAAAAAGTTGGCATCTTCCATGGTGTCACCAGCATCAGCAAGCGCAAATCTAAAAGCATCAGCACCAAATTTATCCAAAGCTTGAGACATCATCATAAAGTTTCCGGTAGACTTGGACATTTTTTCTCCATTCAACAACAAGTGACCATTTGCACGACTTCCTTTTGGCCATTTTGCATGTGGGAAGATGGCAACGTGATTGTAAACAAAGAAGGATAGATGGTTAGAGATCAAATCCTTTCCAGTAACTCTCAAATCAAGTGGATAAAAGTAGTTGAATTCGTTCTTCATCAAATCAAGCTTTTCCTTTGGAATGCTGGTCTTTGGAAGAGGGCCATCAAGCATAATGTATGACCAAACATCATCAGTCATATCTTCAGCCTTGATATTGTGCTTGGAAGGTTTAGATCCATCAATAGTGCCTTCATGGAGGATATGAGCGACGGTATAGTAAGCCATATAAATAGTAGAGTCACTTAGAGATTCAATAAGCCAATCTTTGTCCCATGGAAGTCTAGATCCAAGACCAAACCTACGGGTACACGCCCATTGTCCAAGCCAATCCAATGATTTCAAAAGACCATTCTTGGTTTCATCACCATAGCAGTTCATTTCTTCAACACATTTAATAGCATCTGCTTTCCAGATTTCTTCACCATAATCCATGTACCATTGATCCATTAGAGCAACAATACACTCGTCACCACTTCTACTTACCACCTTTCCTTCAGGTTCAGCATATGGGAAAGCATTTCCTTGATCAATCATGTCTTGTCTCATCAACGGTTTCGCTTCTTGAACAGGTCTAGATTAACTATAAATTACTTTCCAGCGTATTTTCCGACAAGCATTACACCTTGGTAGAAACCTTCCTTGTAAACGATTTCTTTTGCTTCTGGCAATCTTTGGTCACCTTGGCCGTTGATTTTCATATCTGTTACAACTTTAACAGCTGCAAGATCACCGAGGTTAGGAGTCTTAATGATAGGCTTTGGTGGCATGAATGGCTCAACCCAATGAGCTTGAATTTGATAGTAATCCTTCTTTTTGATCAAGTCCATCATGGTAATGTAGTCATCAGGAGAGTCGGACGGAACAGAGGTAACTACCCCAGTACCTTTGTCAGCCAATACCTTTTCCATAGGAAGAGTATAGACCTTTGGATATGGGGAATGTGGTGCAGAAAGAGGAACACCTACAAGATCAGATCCTTTCAAATCCATCAGCTTAACAACGACACCTTTTTCTTTAAACAACTTTTGCCAAGCCATGTTCTTGGCAGCTCTTTCAGTGCACACCCAAGCTTCAGTGTCACTGACTTCAAATACACTATAGTCCAACTTTTTACCAACATAGCAGTTGGTTTGTCCGTACATTGTTTCTGGACGGAGAGTTCCTGCAACCAAATACAATTTTCTGTTTCCAAGCTTCTTTCTGAATTCTGGATCAGAGAGCTTTTGTCCGACTGGAACTCCATCTACTAGATATTGGGATTCTTGATGAATATCATCCAAAAGAACTTGGAGCTTGATTCCAGTGTATTCTTGAACACCGACACCTTCCCCTGAAGCACGATCGTGATCCATACATGCCTGTCCATCAAGCACAGAGTAGATGGTATTTCTTTCACCAAATTTCACCTTGTTCAACTTTTTCAAAAGATTAAATTGCCAACGAACAAATGAATCATAGTAAGGGTTGACATCAGTAGTAATAAAAGATCTACGCCAGTCCACTGACATACCCATCCTTTGCATATCTGCTTTGACTTGTGGAGGGAAATAATATAGCCAGTGAAGCGCATCTGCGAATTTGTGAATATCTTCAGTTGGCACTCCCATTTCCTTCATAATCTGGAATTGATAAGTAAATTTAGAGGCTTTGGCAGTAGCTTTACCCTAACATTACCACCAATTACCTTTTTAGATTTTGAAGGATCCTTTGGATCTCCTTTTGCTTCTTTTGCATTGCTTGGGGGAGCAACTTCCTCTACCGCTTCTGGTTCAACGTATCGTTCAAAGTTTTTTCCAAACATTTCAATTTCCTTCTTCAATTTATCTGCGCATGCTTTGATTGGCATACCAGTGCAGTGGAATCCAAATGGATACAATACTCGTTTACCTTTCAATCGCTGGTACCCGCAGGCGAATTCAGATTTGGAGAGAGTAAATGAGTGGCCCGCATGGAGGCGACCATTCATATATGGATACGGGAACGTTGCGACAAACTTTTCCTGTGAATGGTCAGTAGGTGCATCGGTGTTGAACACTCCTTCCTCTTGCCATTTTTGCTGTACTTTCTTTTCGAGGTTGACCAAGAAATCTCTCTTTGGATATTGCTTTTCTTCAGTTGCCATTTTCCTAATGAATTGTTTTAGGCTCAAGATTCGTTTTCTGAAAATCTTTTCGTTCAAAAGTTTTTCAAATGTGGCGGAGAGATTTGACTCAGTCGACTTGGGTTTGTTTATTACGAATCGCAGAGGACCAATCCAGTCGCATCTGCATCAATTTTACTAAGCTGGCAAATTCTACACAAGGTATCCTTGTACTCTGGCTTGTAGTGCGCTTGGCAATATGGACATTGAACACTTGGGTTGCCTTGATATATCGGAGTGAAGGAAGCCGCACAAGTCACGAATGGATTGTATTGATCATAGTCTAATTGAACCTCATTGGACGAGTTTCTTTCACAATGTGCTAAAATTTTGTTTGCCTAGCATTAATATAAATGTACTGATTGAGCGACCGCTGGGGCAGGACCAAGTTCCAATAGACGAGTAGCAAATGAAGCCGCTGTTCCATAGTTCTTTAGTTTAAATGCTTGAACCATAGCCAGTCTAATGGCTAACTGTAAATGAACAGATTGCAGATTGCAGTGGGTAAAGTATGCGGCCAATTCTACACCTCGTTTTGCATCATCTGGACCAAGTTCTCTCCGAGCATTCTCGATTGCCAATCCCAAAAGATATTGCTTACACACTTCAATTAGTTGCAAGACTTCAGCTGCTTCTGATTGAGATTTTGCCACTGTGAGTACTGCTTGATGAATGATTTCTCTGAATAGATTAGTAGCTTCAGCAAAACTATATTTAGAAAAAAAATACTTTCCACGAGTCATTACGGGATATGCCTGTTGCAGTTTGTTGATGAGAACTTCTAAAGTGTAGAGAGCAGCAGGAAGCCAAGTGTTTGCGTCTTCACTCCATGTGCGGTTGATTGGAGTTGGAATGGATGGAAGTAGTGTCACACCAGATAAATATGCATGTGATATTCTAGAGATAGCAGTAAAGTAAGGTTTCAATGGTGCAAAGCTGATTATTCCAGCTTGCTTGTTTAACATCTAAGTTAAGTATGCCATTACTTTCATTGCAGATTCGATAGAACCTGCTGCAATATGATCGGCAGCAAGTGAAGAATTTCTAGCCCAAATGCTACCAGCTCCTTTACCATGATTAGGGAGTACAAAAGGAACTTTGGGGGATTTTGGAGACTCTAATATATCATCAAGTTCTGCATCAATATCCCATCCTTCTCCTTCCATTTCGATTTCAGGCGCATCTTCAACCACAGGAGTTGTTTTCTTTTCTGGTTTCTTTTCCCCGACAACTTCGTCTAGACCTTCATCTCCCCAGTCACCAACATCGTCAAGGTCTGCGTCATCCAAAACAGCAGCAGGGGCAGCCAAAGCACTGTCTTGAGTCATACCAGCAGCAAATGCAGGTTTAGAAACAGTTAACAGAGGCCAGTTGGAATTGAATTGCTTAAATATTGGCAAAGGAGCCCTTGCTAACTTTGAGTTTTCTAAAATTGGCGGAGCAGCTTCTAAACCCGCTTGTGCCAAGATGCTGTTGGCTTCATCATACAGTCCATGAGTTTGGGCTGCAAGATAAGCCAATTGAAGCTGGCCTGCTTCTTTTAATATATGAACTTGTTCGGTAATGTCTCCAACAAAAGTAGCATTCTGGTATTGAGACATCGGGTCTTTACGTGCTTTTGCGATTTGCAACATCTTTCCAAGCTTTTCGGTATTACCAGTAACTAAATACAAGAATGACAGCTTATCAAAATCTTTGCTTTTTTGGTAAACATATTCAACCACTAATTGATTTCCTTGTTTCAATGCTTCGTTGCCAAGTTTTTTCCAGTAGTGCTCATTGTCAATGACTTTAGCCATTTCAAGTGCAGCTTCAATATTGCCACATTCTATAGCTAAATCAAATCTTGTTTTTGGATCTTTGACAAATTGCAAAGCGATCTAAATGAGAAACTAGCTACCTCTGGATAACCCTTCTTTTGTAAATACCCAATGATTGCCTGTCCCATAAGGTTGGAGGTTCTAATAATATGGAACACTTCATCGTAGTTTCTATTGATAAGAGCCAACTTGAATTTATATTCTGTAGGGTCAAATGGAATGGCAACAACTGTTCCTGATCTATCGAGAGAAATGATAGAGTCATTTTTCACACGAATCAAGTAAATTGGATGTTCGATAGTCTTGATTATTCCAACATCTCCGTTAGTCAAACAATATTTAATGTGGTTTAAAGTTGAATATACAAAGACACCATTAGAGTCCCAAGTTCCACTCTTGATCTTGATTTTTTCGTTGATTTGACAGACTGTATCCATGTGCTTACTTACAATCACGATATCTATAATTAAACATAAACCTACTGTGCTTATTTGCCAAAGCTAGCAATGACTGATCAGGGGACCAATAAACATAACGTACGTTACTGATTACAGCTTCTCCTTGAGCAGTCTTGGTTTCTGTGTCAAAGAGGATGACGCTCGAGGCAGTTGAAACTAGAATGGATTTTCCTCCAACATAGTAGATATCAATCGGCTTGACAGGCTTTCCTTCCATGTTTACCACAGTGATTTCTTTTGTGACGTTGTGTGAAAGGTCTTTGATCAATACTTGATTCTTTTCCAAAACAGCATATCTGTTTCGTGCAAGGTAGAGTGCAGATGACCCGCTAACTCTTTTTGGCTCGATATCCTTGTTTCCTCCACGAGAAAAGTTGTACACATCAACAGTTGCGTCTTCTTTTCCACTTGTCAACAAAACTGCATGTTCGGCTGGGTTATATGAAAGGGTTCTAGGAGGAGGATTCTGTCCAGGATGTCCCCGTTTGATGTTTGCAACAACTTCTTCTTTTGCAGTCAACAAGTTAACTTGTTTGATGGTCTTGTCCTTGACATAATACAAAGTATCGTTATGAATATCATAAGCAGGCCTTTCTCTTTCTAGTTTGAACACAATCAGTCCATTATCATGTCCAGCCGCCAACAAATTGACATCTGGATGTAATGCAAGACACCAGAATTTATCGTGCTCCCTCTTGAAAGTTTGAAGACAAGTACGCTTTGTCATATCCCAAATTCTAATAGTTTTGTCCTCTGCAGCAGAAACAATCACATCTTGGCGAACGTTGAACAATACGCTGTTTACAGAGTTGTAGTGACCACGGCATGTATCAACTTCCCAAGCTTTCGAGTCATTCATTCTCCAGAGTTTGATTAACCTATCATCCCCACCGGAAATAATAAGAGGTAGAGTAGGATGGAAAGATGCAAAATTAGTAGGTCTGGAGTGCCCTTCGAGGACATACTTTACAATGCAGTCGATATTGCCAAATACATCAGCATTTCCAGCGCCTGGCGGACCTCCAAAGCGATCTTCCCTTTGAGCTGGTTTGCCTGCTGCATTTTTCTTTTTCAATCCTAATTGTCAAATGTTTTGTACCAGAAATATCCCATACGCGCACTGTCTGATCCAAACTAGCAGACAATAGCAAATCCTCCTTTGGATGGAATTCCGCAGACATAACATAGTGCGAATGCCCTGTTAAAACCGACATGCAGTTTCTAGACTGCCAATTCCAGATTCGAATGGTTTGATCATCGCCGCAAGACAATATCCAGGGACTTTCATTGTGAAACGAAACACATCTGATGAAATCAAGATGGCCAGTTAAAGTGAATAAGCAGCGAGATTGTTTCCAGTTCCAAACTTTAATTTTGTAATCATCTCCACCAGATACAAACAGCGGTTGCGATTTATGAAATGCAACACTACGAACAGGACCTGCGTTAGTGGAGTGTACCTTCGTGTTCATCGTATCTTTCAACCATCGTTCCCAACTTGTAATCCCACAGTTGGATGCTTCCGTTGTGCAGAGAAGCCAACACCCAGGATCGCTTCGGATGAAATGCTATACCTTTTACTTTATTTGACTGAATTAAATACGAGATACTTTGGTTTCAAATTTTGTAAGCATTTTCGATTGCTTGATGTGTTCAAAAAAAGGTGCAAATTGCCACGTCTGCAAAACTGGTTGAAAATGAGTAGCAACCACTAGAATGGTTCATGGCAAGTATCAGGGGATTCAGTCTCTTGGAATTTGGCACTGGCGATGAATCCCGCATTGCTGACAGTTGGTTGCAGGTTAACAACACTAGCAAAGGAAACTAGTAGCAAATCAAACTATATTGACTTTGTGTATTTAATGACTTGTACATTCTGAAAAGTTTTCGCGTTTCTTTAAAATGTCAAAATCAGCGGGCAATAGGAAACCAGAAAACCAGGAAGAATATCCAGAGCAAAATGTAACAATATGGCCTGAATGGTCTGAATCAGAAGTCATGTCAGAAAAGTGGGCGAGTAAACACGCATACGAAGATGTTGATGGACCAATATACTTGCCAAGGAGTTTAAGAAAGATGTTTGAGTCAACAAAACGGGCTTGCGATATAATTGGAGATAGTGCGGCGCCAATTGTCGTTCAACCTTTAGCAGGAATGGACGAATTATTTTATTCACAAAAACCGTGTCCTGTTACAAAATTATCTACACCATTTTCAGCCCCGGCAAGAGGTTCAGTATTTCTATCTCCAAAGTCTGGGATTCCTGAAGAAGAGATTCCCAGATTTTCCTCAACGGATTTTCAACCAGAGCCGGAAAAGGTTGAAATTACACCAGTTGGCAACGAGCCACTGCCCATAGTGATAGGTACAATCAAACTAAAGTGTAGAAGGAGAAGAAGAGAAAGAGATTCCTCTTAATGAAGAAGCAGAAGAGGACTCTGTATTCACAAACGGAACTTCAAAGCTGTTTCAAGCAAATAAGCATTTACTTCACTCTGAGTTCATTGTGACCCTTTTGTCTACGCTGCACTATTTTTACGAATACAACAAGTCATTGAAAGCCAATGGAATGCAGTCTGATGACCCAATGCCTTGGGAAAATATCTACCCAAAAGCCAAAGATGGATTGCCACAGTATAACTCTTCGGGAAAGTATATTGTGAAATTATACTGGTTGGGATCATGGAGGAAAATCACTGTTGACGATAAAATCCCGTTGGATTCTCAAGGGAGACCATTGGTTTTGTCATCCAGCCCGCCAAATGAAATATGGCCAATGATTCTATGCAAAGCACTTTTAAAGGTGGCTAGTTTAAGGTAATTAGAGTTCAACATTAGTTATAAAGAAGACCCAGAGCAATGTGAATTTGGGGATTTCAACATTACGACAGCCATTAGAGGTTGGGTTCCTGAAAAAATCAACATATCTGCTGATCAAATTTTGTCTCTTGGATTAATAATGAGTAATTTGATGACTAGAAGGACAATGAAACCTCGGGTGTCGTCGCAGTCACCGGTAGTTACTCCAAATACAAGATCATCCTCATTGGTATTGACTCACAAGAATCTGTTGACAGGATTTGCAATTTTTGTCTACAAGAAACAATCTGTAACTTTTATTAATTCCAGGAGCTTCCAATAGAAAAGCTCGATCTGAATACCATAATGATACCATATCGTTTGGTAGATATTCAAGATGGTCTAGACCCTTCTGATGGGAAGCTATACCAAATTAGACCTTATTTCTCTGCAGGGTACTTTTAACCTAATTTAGCTACAAGAAAAATAGTAAGGGCAAATTAGAGGACGAATGTCAAGAGTTTTCTGATCAGTGGATTACTGAGGCAGAGCTTTGTTCAAACTTTAGGTAGGTTATAATTAATTCTGTAATTTCATTGTCTTCCATCCTCAATATTTGTTTAAAAATGTCAAAACCATGAATTATGTTTCTGACCCATCAAAAATGAATGAAATGTACCGTATCCCAAATCTGATTTGTACTTGTTGCTAATGTAGACACTCCCGAAGGAATACAGATGGTTGAATCAGGAATCCTCGTTCTTTTGTCTTCTTTTGGTAGGGAAAATGCACAAGGCAGTAGCTCCGCTTCCATATTTATTGAAGAGTACTATTGGGAAAGCCCAGTGAAAAATAGACAAGTTTTGCGGTTGAAAGGGAATGGATATACTTCAGCATTTTTAAAAAACACACCTGGAATCGGATACAGAGTAATTGCTGAAAATTCGAATTCATTTACTGTTACATTCTTGTCCAAAGATGACTTTACCATTGAAGATGAAGGCAAATATCTGACAGAAAAACATGGTTTCAAAATACGAGAATTTGAAGATCACATCGCTGCACTTCAACCGGGATCTTGGAATGTTTTGTTTAAACATGTTTTAGCAGTGAATGAACCTACTTTTTACATTGCCAACTTGTATGTTCCTGAGAGTATGCAGTCGTGTACACTAGTCAAAGCAATAAATAACGATACTGGAGAAGAGCTAAGCCAAATTGGATATCAGCTTTGCTCTCAAGTATTCCAGCCTTCAAAAGCAGGTTATACAATTATGGCAGAAACTCGCAGTCTGGCAGGTAGACCACAAGCAAAGTGGAAATTTAGGTTAATGTCAGCGAATATAACTCCAGTTTTATCTGAAAAAGAGATTATTTCGACCAAAATGAATATTCAAGACTTTACAGAACCCTACGTTCCCAACAAGCACCATATCCTATTCAGATCAGTCCTTAAGGTTAAAGATGCCCCCATAAATAATCTATCACTACAAGTTTCATTTTCTATGCAGTCGATATGGATTAAAGTGATATTATTTGACAACGATGTTGAAATTTGTGCTGTGCAGGGAAAAGGAATGGCGACAATCAATAATGTTTTGCTGTATCAAGCTGAAGAGCCGATTCCGGTAAAGCCTTCCAAGGACGACAAGAAAGGACCAGCAGCTTCTGCTCCACCAGTTCTCCCAAAACATAAATATGTTTTGCAAGCAACCATTCTTGAATCAGAAATTGACCGATTAAATCACATTAGCACCAATTCATCAAATGAAGCAAATAGACCAACTTCAAGAAGTAGTAAGGGAGGTTCAGCAGCCTCCAAAAAGAAAAAAGTACCCTCGGCTTCAGCGACTGCTGGACAGCCCCCAACTCCATCAGTGCCAGTAATAGCTGGGGTCCAGCCACAAGGAGTTGCTGTACCAACTGAGCTGGAATTCCTGTGGACATTGCGTCTTATTTCCACTGACACTGCAAATGTTATTGTATTGAAAGACACTGAAAAAGAAGATCGATATAAATCTATAAAAGAATCTTGGGAGGCTGCGGCACCAGGGAGAATGAATAGAGCCAGAGATAATAGGGAAACATATCTCAAACAATCGGATTTGGGTCATATCCATCAAGTTAATATCATACTCGATGATAAGGTCAACCGACCGTGGAATATACTAAAAAGAGGATGCCCAACAGTCGTGCTTACTCCAAAAGATCCTAGGCCAGGTACAGAAGCAAAGCAAATTGCGTTAACAAAGCCATTAGTGTATCCAAATCCGAGCCAACCTCCAGTTAATTACAGAGCGGCGTCGGCAGCAGCATCTCATAGTGAAACCACAGATGAACAAAACAGCAACATCTTCCATCTCGTCAGCAAAGTCGTGACAAAAAAAATAGCGGATACACCAACAGTGATTCTTGCACCCGACTTTGAAAATCATTCCAAACAACGCCTAAAGAAAATAGAGCAGCACAATGAAGCACACGGCGAAATCGTAAAGGCGCGTTTGGCAGAAAAGGAAAAACGAAGTGTAAACAAAAAGTATTTCATTGATGCTATAGATCAGAAACTGCACGAGTGCGAATACTGGCTCAAAGTAGACTTGGAAAAGAGGGAGCAATATAGACAAAGGCTGATTGAGGAAGCAGAAGAAATCAGTGCGAGGTTAAAAGCTGCACAGGACGCTGCTTCAAGAGCTGCAGAACTAGCCGCTGAACAAGCTGCAGGTGAAGAGCTACTGGACAAAAAGAAAAAAGTCGGAAAGAAATAACTATAATACAGATTTTAATTAGTTTATACATTTTTATTTTGACCATTATTTCTTTACTTTTCTAGGTGAAGGAGGCTTGTAAGCGGTTCTCCTCTTGAGTTCCTCGGCTTTGTCTTTTCCGTTTATTCCAACAGTTTGTTTACCAAACGATGGTCGCTCCATTGCTTTCTTTGCCAACCTTTCCTTGCAAAGCGGTATATGTCTTTTTCCAGAATCCTCATTAAAGCGTCGATCGCACGAAGGGCACTGGATGTAATCTGGATTTGGGTCAGCTGGTGGAGGAGGTGCTGATCCTTTTGGCTGCCGAGCTGATATAACCATGTTGATAAATGCATCATGCTTGATTCTCCAATTGCTCTTTTTTGGCTACAATTAGGAATTAAAGTACTTTTGGAGGCTCTTCAGGCTGATCCTTCTTTTTCAACGCGTACTTTTCCAATTCGGTGCCCTGAACTCTTGCCAACTTCACATCGAATACCTTTCGTTTTTTTGAGTTTGCTTTCTCGCAAATAACTAGATGTTTTTCCTATAATCAATCTGTACTTACAATTCTATTTTCTATAAACTTTCTGGAACATATTTGGCATGTAACCAAGTACTCTGAGACATCCAAATGTTCGTTTAATGGATCTTCATGGAATGCAGAGTGAGGAGCGCGCTTTGGGGCAAATCCACTGGTATCTTCATTTGTATCGAATTTGGCTCCAGAAGAAACGAATTCGTCTTCATTTTGAGAAGAATCATCTTGGTATTGCTCTTCATATTCATCGTCATCTTGAATCGGTGAAGATTTTACACGCGAAACAGTATCGTAAGAGCCCAAAATTTTGGTCATTGTTTGGCTATTGGTTAGAATTTGTGATTCTATTCTTGTTGGTGGCATTGGCTTTTCTTTATAATTGTGAAGTGATTTGTTTGTATCATGTTGCGCGATGGTTCTAGAAGTTTTAGATTTGCTCAAACAGCTCGAAGACTCATTTCCGTTTTGCCTTTCTCTTTTATCAGGCAAGTTGGTGCCAAAAGTTTCGAGTGTTTCCATGTCGCGCATGTCCTTGACCACGATTTTTCGTTTGGGAATTGATAGCTCTACGGATTTAGTTTCGCCTTTCTTTTGATTTCTTCCAGAGTGAGATAGACTTTGTTCTCCAGTGGACTCATTGGGAATCAACGACAGTCTATGTTGGAGTGAAGCGCTCTTTTTTGGCACAATTCCATTTTGATTTCCTAAAGCAGATTCAGCTGCAACTGCTGCAATCCTCTCTTTTTCCTTTTCAAAGTTGGTGAAGGTGTCCACAACCTTTGTCGTTCTACGCGCCGGAGCGCTTGCAGGAATCTGCTGTTTTTCAATTGTATCCACTGGATAATCAAAAATATCATTGTCCAAGGCATTGATACTAGTACCATGGCACGATTTCATGTGTGAATTCATTTTAAATTGGGGTAATTTTACTTTGCCTAGGATTTAACTTGGAGATTACATTGTGAGCAAGGGTAATACATGACGCTTCCAGCGGATAATGTCGCAATTGATCGCTTGGATTCAGTGGACATACTTTTTCTGATGCAGCTAGCGTAAGTTCATCTATACCTTCTTTGATGAGAGGTGATACTTCTGTTTGGAAACTCGTCACCGCATACATGACAGATTTTATTCTTGGGAGTTAATGTTCTAGTATTCCTTGAAGTGATTCTAGAGGAATCATGGATGGACATCATGGAGGTTTAGAAAGTCCAACTACTTTCTTCGCGTTATAGTTCATTTGACGTCATTAATCAATCAACAACAGATTTAAGAATTAAAGATAATTTGATGGCAATATTAATCATTTATTTGAGCCAAATGAGAATCCTACATTAGATTTGGATGAATCATTAACTGGTTTACCTCCAGTCGGTGGAAGAAAACGGAAACCTGGGGTTTCAGGAGGTGGTGCGGTATTTGAAGAAGGGGTACCAAAACCAGTACTGGAGAATTTAAATGCGCTTGGAGTAGATAGTACAGGCATACTGAAACCTTGAGCTGCAGGTGTCGCATTTGCGCTCTTTCCAGCTCCAGGTTTGGCAGTTTCGCAAGAGACACATTTCGTTGCTTCTTCCTTGTTGTCTACCATAC
>JADIIY010000089.1:0-47040 GCA_027604245.1 Boothiomyces sp. JEL0838 | reverse complement strand
ATAATTATCTTGACTACCATCAATAATTATCTTGACTACCATCAATAATTATCTTTGACTACCATGTAGAATTCATACGTAAAAAATGACACGGAGCCAAAGAATTTTTCCACCGCAACAATACTGATACCCTCAACTAATCAACTAAACTCATTCAATCACAGATTGGTTCAAGTTAATCCCCTGGTTTTGTTGTAAGGGCTCTTTCAGAACAATCACCTGTCTGCGCCACATTTTGATCATTCTTTAAGCTAAATGGCTGTCTCGATTTTTCCCAAAATGAAGTTTGTCAACCTCCTGCTCCCATTAGCACTCGCTTCTCCTATTCTAAAGGACCAACATAAAACGCAAATCAAGCTTGTTCCGATTGAAGGAACTGCTCAGGAACCATCACATTTCGCAGTTACTGTAACCAGAGTTGATGACTTGGTGAATGAAAAGGAAGAAGAAGTCGCAGTAAAAGTATCTGCTGTATTGTTGAAATTCGATGTTGACACTAATGGCCAAGCCTTAGTTAATGATGTTCCTGTTCCAATGGGTCTTTCCAAACTGGAAGTCGCAGCAAAGACCTTGGTTGCAAAGAAAGATATCGAAGGAATTTCTGATCAAGAATTATTGGATTCATTTGATGAGGGAATAATTGGTGTTGAAATTAATGTCAAGGGTTATGAAATGAAACATAATGATATTATGATTCGCCGTCTCGCAATCACCGAACGTGTTCTGGAAATCAACGGAAAAGAAGTCGAACAAGAAGAAGCTGTTCAGCAAGTATTGGAACTTTTACCAGATGGATCTATGAAGAAAGGCATGCCATGTCACCAAGGACAAGACAAGCTACAGTCTGATCTCGTTGGTCCTCATCATCACAAACACCACCATCGCTCATTCCTCAAGTTCCTGTGCTCTGGATTGTTACTCGGATCGCTTGCTGCTGGTTTCTATTACTTGATTACCGCTTTGGTTTCATTGTTTACCACCAACAAGTATGAAAAAGTCGAATCTGTTGAAGTATTCTTTGAAAAGGAAAAATCTGAAAAGCTTTTGAACGAATCCACTCAAACCTCTGAAGAACAACTACCTGAATACGTTCCAAAGGCTCCTGAGTATGACCCAGAATATCCTGAAAATTAATAAACCTGCTGTAATTAATTTGCTTTATTTCATCCCCAAGTAAGTCTTTGAACATGGTCAGTCTTTCTGTTTGTGCTCTTAATGAACCCCAAGAACTGCAATTCATTAACACCTTTCAAGAACCTCGCCCTAGATTAACTATAATTACTCTATGTTCTCATGCTTGCATAATACTTTAAAGGCTTCAAACCAATCTTGTAGATTAATCAACCTGCCACATTCCAAATACAGCTTGTACAAAATATTGGTATCAACAATAGTGTCAATGTACATTTGTGGGTATTTAAGTGCTGTTTGAACGACTGCCCTTGGTTCTGCTTTTACAGCTTTGTTTACATTACCGTCAAAGAACAATAGCTCATTCATGGCAATGCTGGAATAGTTTTTCAGGTTGGCTGTGAAATAGTTTGACAGAAAAGTAATGATCTTTGACAGGATTTGTTCATCTTCATTCTCAAATAGTGAAAATGACAAGTCTAGCTGACTTCGCTTTCTAGTTGATGATAACTCTTGACGCACTCTTTTTAGTCCTTCTTTAATAATATACTTTTCATCTTCTTGCTCCACATCTATATTAATATAAATAACCAATCATCTCGATATCAGGTATTTCATTGATAATTTCTAAAAACCCAGATTTGTCATGAACAATTAGCGAGCAGTCGAGTAAAAACTGCTTTATTACTGGTAGCTGCAGCTTTCTAAATGAGAATTAATTACCTAAACAACAGTAAACAGGATTTACAGTAGTCAGTATCCCCTAAATTGCTTTTCAAGGCATCCAGATACAATATCCTGATTGGTCTCTTTAGAGAATTTGTAGAAAACAGAGATTGCATCTTTTCAAATACCAACAAAGCATTGTTGAAATCTCTAGTGTATTCGTGCAACTCTTTCACTCTAACTTTTACCCATTCAAATAGAAACTTGTCGTCTGTCAGCAACTTTTTGATTTGTAGTTTGGAGTCCTCTTCTTCTGAAATCGTCTTGATTTCATTATTTATAAATGACTTGAAAGAAGGCAGCATTCTTACCAACTGAAAGGAATCCCTTTCAAACGAATCATAATCCAGTTCCATCAACCCTAGTAGAGGATTTCCAAAACAGTACGACATCAAGCAATATTTAATCGAACTTCTAAACATTTCAATTGAAAGAAAAGAAAGATTGAAATTATCCAATATTGCTTTGAATGGATTGTATCCCAACTTGAAATCCAAGTCCATTATCACTCGAGTAATTTCATTCAGGATTTCTTTTGAATTTTCGATTTGAAAAGCTTTTGTAACCAGTGAATTCAGTGCTCTGGGCGAAAGCGAGTTGATTTGATCCAATGTAAATGTTCCAATCACTAATTTGATTTGCTGTGATTGGATTAATAGCTGAACTAGCTTTTCAAGCAAGTTGAGATTGAATTCTTCAAAGTTGGGAATGATTACAATAATGTGTTTCCCGGTTTTCTGCTGTATTTCCAACACCTTTTGAAAATCATAATCACTAGATTCCAATTCCAGGTTATTTGATATCTGTTGGTTGATTGACTTTACAATATCTTTCAAGCCCGTCAAATGAGTTAATTTCGCAAACAGGAAATCCGGATTTTCCATTAATTTAGAATAAAAAGAGTCATGGTCAGATCTATTGTATCCAGTGAGGACGATTGCTGTTTCTAATAATGGCAAGTGAGACCTCAACTCGTTTGCGTTGTAAAGAAATTCAGAAATTTCCTTGATCGAATTCTGATGATGCGCTTGAATGATATCCTATCGTTAATCAGACTCACATTGATAGACTGATCCAATGTCTGTTGAATATCGTCGAATTTTTTTAATCTGAATTTTACTGATTCCTGGGATTCATTATCATAGATTGGAATGAAGGAATTGCTTGGCTTTAGTTTCCTCTCTGGTAATTTGATCGAGAATGAATCTGTAAGAGAACCTAGTTTAGACATCAGGATTTTGAGATCTCGGACAAGAAATGTTAGGACAAGTAGAACCTTATAAAAGTAAACATTTTAAGAGTTCTTTTGCGGATCTAAAAACCAGGATTATAAGAGACAAAAAGAAGTATTTATTTCCTTTTACCGCCCTTCTTGTCCTTCTTGCCTTTGGCTTCATTCTTTCTTAGATTAATCTTACCTTTTTGCGCTGAATTTCCCTCCTGACGTAGTACCCTCTCCAAATCTTTTGGATGAGTGTCGCGGCAGCATTGATTTTCGCTTTGATACTCTCTTCTTCCTAAATTAATTTAATGTTACTCTCTTCTTTTCTTCCAGCTTTCTTTTATTCTCCTGTATGATTTCGTACTCTTTTTGAAGCTCGGCGTACTGTCCTTGTAATTCATCAAGGTGAGATTTCTCTTCAAGGAATAGGACCTGGTATTAGGTATTTATACTGTAATATCATCAATTTCCAATTGTTTTTCTTCCAAGTCTTGGTCATACTTGTGAATCCAATTCTCCACTTCGCATTCGATCTTAAACTTTTTCTTTCTTGCCAAGGCTTCCTCTTCCCTATGGTTGATTACATCTGCTTCCAGCTGGTTTTTGAGTGTTTCTATCTCTAGTAGCAACGCGGCTTCTTTTTCTTTGGAGGCTTTTATATCCAAGTCTTCCTTTTGCTTGGATTTACTCTCTAGCTTCCTCGTGGTTTCTTCCGCTTGCTGCTTAATATCCCGAAGCTCCTCTTTGGTAAGATAAAGTAACCTTTAAGACGGCGAATAATGTCATTACGCTTATTAATTTCCCCAGAACGCTCTTTCTTTGCTTTTTCTAATTCTTCTCGAAGTGCTTTTACTTCACTGCTAGTTTTTTGTTCCTTGGCAATAATTAATGATAGCTGATCTTGTTTCTGATTCTCTTCTTCCACCGTTGTTCTTAGCCTGTCATACACAAGGGTTTTGATCTCCTGCAAGCGGTGTTCAAACTGAGCGATAATAGGAGATTTATTGCTCTTTAAATATCTCAATTTCAACATGTTATTTTGATTTTGAAGAAAGTATCTGCAGATTGTCCTCGTTAGTACTTTGATTGCTTTCGTGGTGTCCTTTATGTCATTCTAGTTTAATGTATTAGTACACTCTGGCCTTCGTAAGGTCTCTGCTCTATTATTTGCTTGTATTTCTGTTCCAGCATGCTGGCTTCTTTAATTAAAGCTAGGGCATCTCCTGTCAAAACAGTAGAAGTCTTCTTGTCCATAATTTCCGGTATCAAACCCATCAGATACACCTTTTTCTGAATCTCCTGCAACACTGCCATGATTCTTTGCGATTCAACATTTGTGAGTTTGCTCGAATAAGAAAAATCATCCAAAGATACTTGATTGGCTGTATTATCTATTTCAAAGCTGCTGTTGTCTCTCTTGATGCTTGGTAAAATAGTATTCTTTGAGAATGGTACCGCTTGAGCTGCCATTGAAAATCAAAAGACGCGAGGGTGATGTCATCCACTATTTTACCTTTTTAGTATGCGACAATTCGATAAAGCTACTGTCGTAGATGAAGAATTGCATGATCTGAAACTGCGATTTGAATTGCTTGGTCATTAAATTTTAATGTTAGAGGGTGACAGGAAAGCGTACTATGAGACTTCACAGTGGGCGATTAGAAGAAACAAGGAAGAAATCAACAGCCTCAGACAACAAAATAAGCAGCTATCTGAAGCAATCGCAAGAATCAAAAAGGTTTTTTGTGTTAATCAAAGAGCGAAATTGAAGTCAGTAGCAGGATATCGCTGACAGAACTGGAAAAGTTTGATCAAAAGATTTGCGATATTCAAAAGAAATATGACGAATTGCAAGCTGAAGCTAGAGCAAAAGAACAGAAATTACGCAAGCAAATGGATCTGTTTGAAGATATCAAGCGGGAGGCAGATATGGTACACTCCAACACAAAAGACTCTCCGCAAGCAAAAGTAACTTACTACTAATAATAGGAAATTAGGATGCTGGAGAACCGATTGGACAAAGCCGTAATCAAATACAACGAAGCTCAGTCAATCAAAAAGACATATGAATTGATTGTGAAGCGATTGCAAGAGGAAAGACTAACATTTGATAATCAATTAGCCAACTTTGAAAAGACAGTCAGAGCTAAAAAGCAAGATGCTGCGGAGCTAGAAATGATGTCTCGGGATGCAAACCACGCCAAGGAAGTAGCCAAGGCAGAACTGGCCCAGTTTGAACAGCAGATTAATGAGGAGCGAAAGCAAAGAGAAAAGGATCTGCAAACAAGAAAAGAAATGGTAAAGCACAAATTGGAAGTTGCCGACAAAGCTGACAGAAAAGTATGATGATTCTAAACCAGATTACCAAGCAGGACGAACTAAACGCCGATCCAAATGGAAATAGCGATGTAAAGGAGCAATATGACGAAGCAACAGAAAAGAAGTTGGCTGAATATGAAGAAACCATGCGATTGATTAAAGAAGCAACTGGCGTATCCGACATTTCTGAAGTCATTGCGAAATTCCAATCACAGGGTGAAACCCACGCCCAGCTTACACAACTGCAAAAGATTAATGAAATCAAGATTGCAGAATTAAAAGAGAAAAAGAAGATTGTCCAAAAGGAAAACGAAGAGTTCAAGTTTATGGGAGAATCAAAGCACGCACATAGTCAACGTACTATAGAGGAATTTGAATCGCACTTGAAACAGAGCGAGCAAGCGTATATCGATGCAAAGCAAAAATATGAAAGAACAGTAAAGATTCTTACGAATGCAAAAGCAGGTGTCCAGCATTTGGCTGAAAAATTGGATGCAATCAAAGTGGTAAATGCATATTAATTGAAAGGGCTCCAATTTAGTGAAGGCACCTGCAGTTACGAATAATACTGTTGTTGAAGCGTTGCAAGTATGTGTAAAGAAACTGGAATCCCTAGCAACTTCCCTTCAAAACAAGGAATTGCCTGAAGTAACGAAAACTAACCATAGGCTCCTCCTAAAGACAATAGCCAGCAGCAACAACCAGGAGAAGTGGTTAATATTCTCGTTGTTAATCCAACTGTCTTGCCGCAATACAACACCAGAGTAAAATTAAAGCCTGTTGACTTTGAAGGAACCGAACAAGATGGTACCCAATTTTAACATAGACGAAGATGAAAACGATGATGAGTTTGGTGAAGTACCTGATAGAGAATCGCTAAAGAAGCACACATTACAACTAATCAATTCTAGACTCAAAGCTAAACAACCAAAGAAAGTCAAAAAGAAGAAGGCGGCAAAAGATGATGATAGTAGTTGATTTTAAGTAATAAAATCGTTTTTAGGAGTAATTGCATTTGGGGTTCTGGAGTATTACCTGGAACACCATTCCGCAACGGCTCTGCTTTTTCGTTAATCCAACACTCTTTTCGGCTGGTGAAAGAGTACCCTTTCAATCACCCAACATGTGGCGCTGTAGCCACCAAATTTGTCTATTGCAAATAACTACTACAGAATCGAATATAATCTCCAAAAGACTGGCAGAGATCAATACCTCTGCTCTAGTAGATTTAAAATTACAGTTTTTCCGAGTTTTTGTCTTGATTTTGGTGTTATCTTGAGGCTCCTGTCCACCACCTGTGCCCACCATGAAAAAAAAGCTACCTTAAAATTAAATGATTGAATATCCATTAATTGCGATTCTTTGTGTAGTTGTATTCATCTTGGTGATAGTATGGATAGTCAGGGTATACAGCCAGCCTGAAAATTTCGAGTACACTGTTGTTGATATTGCTGGTTTTGAAAGTGTTTTTGTATCTCCAATGTCGATATATCACAATGCAATGTCACATACGACCATTGGCAGGAATAACTATAGTCCAGTTGAACCAAGGAGGATTGTCGTTGTTCATGAAGAAAAGGAAGAAGACTTGCCCTCTTACGAATTAGAGGATAATGTGCCCCCACCAACATATGATGTGCAGGTTCACGAAATTGCTACTGTTCGTGATGAGCCGCTGCCTTATGAATCCATATACCCTCCTCAATAAACCTTTTAATTGATATGCAGTTTATTAAAATAACTAATCAAGATCCATATTTTCCTTTTCTTCTACAGGTTCAAGTGGAGGAGCATCTTCACCTTCCATTGGTACGTCGGTGGTTTCTTCAGCACCTTCTTTGGCTTCTTTTGGCTCTTCCTTCTTTTCTTCAACTACTGGCTTTGGCTTTGGCTTGCTAAGAATTGCAGTGGCAAATGCGCGCAATGCGTTTTGTTCTTGTTTAATCTTTTCAACAGTAACGACTGGTTCCTTGTGTTTTGGAGTTTCGTTTTGTTTAGAAATCTTTTCGTTAATCCATTGCAATTTCTTGTTTGCTTCATCGTTGATCTTTTGCAATTCATCTTTGCCAATGTGGCTGTAACGATCATCCTATCATTAAATAATTAATTACTTCAGCTTGGATATCTAACAAAACAGAGTTGATGTATTCACGCAATTCCTTTTCGGCATAAGGTCTTTCTTCATTTTGCATATATCTATGAGCGATTGGGTTGCCAATCTTTTTGATTTCAACCAATTTTTCAACGTAAACTGATTTGGAGGCGTCTTCACCTTCTCCGTAGAGCCAGTCTAACATTAACTTTCAATTACCTTCAACGTCATATAAAATTTTGGTGAAAGACTCTCTGTCGGCTTCCAATGCGAATTCAGCCCATTGATCAGACAATTTGGAACGGGTTTCATAGACGTATTCTTCCAAAGCATTGCGCTTTTCAGCAGTGTCAACGACCAAACGATCTGAAGCAGCCATTTCACCTTCAGCAGATCTCCATGCATCAATCAATTCTGGAGAGGCACCGTGGGTAGAAGCAGCGATAGTTAATGGATATCTCTTGACAATTTTCTTGGTCTTTGCCTTGGCATCTTTAGCATCCTTTTCCTTTTCTTCGCCTTCAGCAGCAGGAGCTTCTTCAACAGGGACAACAACTTCTTCAGTTTGATCAGCGGATTCAATAGAGATCAAACCATTTCCATCCAACTTTGCCTTGACCTTGATGTTTGCTTTTGAAGAGACTTCACGATCACCTTCCTTGACGATGCAAGACTCCAATTTTTGGATTCCTCCAATAACCCATTCACCAATATGTGCCTTGGTACCAGTTGGTAAGACAGCTTCGCTAGTGTAGGCGGCTTTGATGTTCATGGAAACAATGCCAGTGGTACCCAATTCCTTCTTGCGGAGAGCACGGACCAAAGACAAAGCCTTGGCACTTGGAACAGGAGAGTGGGCACCAAAAGCTTCAAAGCTGGTAACATGCTTTTCACCCTTCTTTGGATCTGGCATTTGGTTAACATCCCAAGTAAGTTCAATAGGATGAGTGTTAATTTCTTGAACAGTAAAGTCTCTGACCTTGAAAACTGGCGACAAGACAGCACATTGCAAAGCACAACCACGAGCAACAGCTTCATCTTGGTTCATGGTAGTAGCCAATTTGTTTTCGCCATCCAAAGAACCTCCAAAGAATTTCGCAATCGCATCCTTGACCATTGGAATACGAGTAGTACCACCAATCAATTCAACAAAGTCAACATCTTTGGCGGATACTTTTGCGGCATCAAGAGCTTGTTGGATAGGAACCAAAATTCTTTGAACCATTTCCTGAGACATTTCTTCAAAGTCAGCTCTATGTACGAGAGCAGAGACATCCTTGTCATCCAACAGACATTCAATGTTGAATGGAGCCTGAGCATTGGCAGACAATACTTTCTTTACCTTTTCAGCACCTTGGCGCAATCTGAAAGTTGCTTTGGCATTTGATCCGATATCCATCTTGTATTTGGCGTTGAATTCTTTGGTATAATGGTCAACAATAACTTGGTCAAAGTCTCTACCACCCAAATTTCTGTCACAGGCAACACCAAGGATGGTTAGTTTACCTTTGACAAAAGATACAACACCAACTTGGCATGAAGAGTGACCGATATCAACAAAAGTTACGATTCTTGGTTTAACTTTTGAAACATCAGGATCTGGCAAGTCGGTTTTAGTGATACCATATCCAAGAGCAGAAGCAGTAGTGTCGTTCATTAAACGAAGGCAGTTTAATCCAGCGACATTGGCAGCGTCTAGAAGAGCTCTTCTTTGTGAATCGGTAAACCAAGTAGGGCAAGAGATTACGCAATCTGAAACAGGGATTCCTAATTCTTTTCCAGTAAACTCCTTTACCTTTGCCAAGAACATGGCATTCAATTGGGTGAATGAAAAGACCTTTTCCTCATTTAAATAGTTGACGGCAACGGCGGCTTCTTCACGATCACCTTTGACGATGCGGGCGTTGATGAATCGTAATTCCTTTTCAATAATTTCAGGATCGTCATAGTGTCTTCCCGCTAGACGCTTGAGAGAAGCGACTGTGTGTTTAAAGTTTGAGATTTCCAATGTTTTGGCACCTTCACCCAAGAATCTCTGTTTATCAGTGAATGACACAAGGGATGGTGTTGCTCTGTTGGAAGTTTCGTTTGTGATGACATCGATACCACGGTTACGGGCCACGGCGACGACTGTATTTAAATTTCCTAAATCAATTCCTACGACTGACATATTTGTAATTGTTGTATTTGTTAGAATGGGGGGGTTTCGCTTTTTTGTAGTTGGTTTCTTTTGAAAAAAATAATATAATGCAGCTGAGAGTAAAACTAAGAGTGCAAGTGCGATGAGGATGAGACTTGGAATTGTAAGTCTTTTCGTGCAGAAAAACCAAAACAGAAAATTCTTAAATCTTTTTTTTTCCAAGCCACACTTTCTTGAACATTCTGCAACTTTCTTTCTCGATTGATTGGAAAGGGAGATTGCCATTTCGTTTGTATCCGACTTTTATTTGGAGTGTTGGTATTAATTTTACGTGTCAGTATTATGATTGTATTAATTTTACATGTCTGTATTATGATTGTATTACCCCAAAATGAATTCATGAGTTGCCTTATCTGGTTTAAACCCAGCCCATGAGTTGCCCTGTGTCTGGTTTAAACCCAGCTTCAACGTATGAGTAAAGAAGATCTATTAGAGGTTGATTGAAATGTCTCTTTTCTCATATTTAAACCATTGATCAGGTAAGAACCAATATATCGTTCAAACTATTCATAGGTCCAACTGTTGCGTGTATCAGAACATAAAAAAGTTTATAACGCGTAAACAACTTAATGGCAGAGTTGCATATAATTGGAACAATCTCTGGAGCCACAAACTACCCAAAACCTGATTTGTGTTGCAAGTGGACTGTTATTACTGGAGATGGCTGGAATTTATTGGAGGGGAACTCTTCTGGACAAACACATGTTGATTTGCCAATAAATCAAACCACTACAATATGGGACCATCCGATAGGTTGATTTTACTAATACAGATTTACATTATTCTACAAAGACGATAGCGGGATGGCCAAAACTAGTAGTTAATGTTTATTATCAAGATATGTTTGGAAGACACGAATTATATGGATATGGATTTACCCATTTGCCAACCACACCTGGCCATCACCAGATTGAAATACCAACTTGGAGGCCCTGCGGAAATACTAGTGAGCAAATATGGAGTAAAATCAAACTAATATAGCAATGTTTCTTGGAGCAACTCCTCAACTAAAAGATTTGAACATGATTCATGATCCCACTGATAGATTCAGACTAATCACGAAATCGATGGGCAAAGTGCTCTGCAAATTTGATATTGTCGTTCGTAATTTTAAAAGCAACGGAATATCCTTGTAAATAAACTTTTTTCAATGTTCCATCTATTTCAATCTGTACAAGGATATCCAAAAGCAGTCGGAAGTAACGCAGTACGTGTTTTTAACTAGATTGTAGGTATATCAAGTAATTCCGATGGATATACGTGCTTTGACTGCATAGAGCAACCTCCCAAAATGCAAGAGAGCGTGATTTTTGAGCCTATAGAAACTAAAAAGATATACAATCATGTTTACGCAGTAATAGTAGGACTTGTGGTTGTCATTGCTTATTATGTTACAAGGAAAAGATATGCCAAAGCTATTGATGTTGAAAAGGCTCTTTATCACAAAATCGAATAAAATTGCTTGCTATACCTATTACACTAAAATGTACCGTATTGAATACAGCTTTGTTAAATCCTGCAGGATGCGTGAATAAAACTGTCCTCGGGTATCAGTCAACTGTTGGGTATTAGTCTTCTCGAATCTCACTCAATCTACACCCAAATACGTGTTTCTTTTTAATTCTAGATTTCAGTAAGGAAATTTCTAGCTGTTTTAAAACGCTTTTTCTTGTAACTGATCCATTGTGACGTGAGCATCTCAGCTGTTAAATACGATGACGACAAGTCCCCAATAATTTCCATGTCCAGCAATACTCTACTCGAAAATGGATATTTACTAAATTTGTGACTACCGCATGAATTATTTTGGATGCACACCAGATATATTAGAACCATTTCTAATCATCAATCTGATCCTTATAATAATGCAATCTATCACCATCGTAGGATATTTGATGCTTGTAGTCAGAAACGTGGTAAACAATCAAGGAAAATTCAAAATGTCGGCTTTGGATAACATCTGCGTCCTGGCAACTATCTCTAACGCTTTCAGAATAGCTATATTGGCGAATGCAAGATATGCGTACTATGCAGATCGCAACACCATTTCTGCTGCCGATCTGGCTAGGAATGCAGAGGCAGGAGTAATCTTTGAGTTTATCTACTACAGTACTGGGGCAGTAAGTTCCAATATTTTCATGGTAACCACAAATTAAGCAAGGTTGGTGTGGTTTCAGCTGGAGCAGGTGTAAATATCTATTCAGATTTCAAAATTGGAGACAAAGTGATATCTCCCGACAAGATATTAAAACTCATTCGCTTGATAATGCTTAGTTTAGGAATAACAATGTGCATTGGGTGGAGTAACCTTGGAGTGTGGAACGGTGAATATTACTATCGCGCCTTTAGAAGAGGAACGTATTTTTTGGGTGCATGTTTATTTCCCTGCCAGTAATGGTTTTCTTTGGGAACAAAGTGATAGGAATGCTAATGGTTAAAAAATCAAATCCAGCTGAGCGATCTGTTACCGGAAAGCTAGTATCCAGTCTAAAATTGGAGATGGAAGCAAAATCACAAAGTCGATGATGGTATTGCTTTGCCTAAATTTAGATTCTTCTCATCACAAAGCAACTAGCTTCAACTGTCATGAAAAAGAAGATGAGAGAATCGCAAATTTTAAATGGGCAATCAACATGTGTATCTGGCTACTGTACGTCTTTTTCGATTCTCTTACTTTTGGAAGATCAAGGTGACGTTTCTTTACAATGAGTCAAAATATCAGTACAACGTACCTCAGATCAATATGTGACCAACGAATGAATTACATTGGATGCGACGCAAGAGAAGCATTTTTGTTTTCTGTTATAGATTCTATTATGCTTGCCATCTGTTGCTTTTCGTTTTCCTGTGCTGCGTATCTGTTTATCAAATCCATATGCTCAAAGAGAGTGGGGAAATACGTTGCTGGAGCCAATGATAAATTATGTATCATTTGTATGATTTCAATTGCTGGACGGATAGCGCAACTCGCCAATCTACATACAGCATATATTTACAAGGACCAACTTTCAGACTCTCAGATAATAAGACATTTCCAAGCAAATGTAATGTTTGAATTCGTATTCTATTCGGCAGGGGCACTAGGCTCGAATATCTTTCTTGTAGGGATAGTGTCTGCAATTGCTGGTGTAGAGCTCTATCCAGAGCTCATGATTGGAGACAGAAAGATTTCACCACCAAAAATACTGTCAATAATAAGGCTGACTATTTCTTTACTAGCACTATCGATTTCAATTAGTTGGGCAACAGCAGGAGCGACAGAAGGAATCTACTGGTACGTTGTTTTTCGAAGAATCAACTATCTCTTGTCAGTATGTGTTATAATATTCATCACTATCCCAGTCATCACTTTCTTTGGTACCAAAGTGATTAGATTTTTGAGTGGTACTATGAAAGTACTGGAAAAGAAGAGGACAATCTATACGGAGGATCAAAGCACTTTGGGAAATAATGCAGGT
This sequence comes from Boothiomyces sp. JEL0838, assembly GCA_027604245.1. Taxonomy (NCBI): domain Eukaryota; kingdom Fungi; phylum Chytridiomycota; class Chytridiomycetes; order Rhizophydiales; family Terramycetaceae; genus Boothiomyces; species Boothiomyces sp. JEL0838. The sequence continues at coordinate 33,892 of JADIIY010000089.1, read as the reverse complement.
AAATCTTTCCTTATCAGAATCCCAGAGTTTAGGAATCGCCAAAAAGAAGGATAGGCTGGCGAATTTCAAGAGCGCGTTATATGCTGTGATACTGCACATGTATATTTTCACCCTATTTAATCACACCTGCTTGCTAGTCGGGTTCGAGTTGGAATACTTTCAAAACAATACCACTGCTTTGGTAATTCTAAAAGCATGCGGTGATTTCTCACTTTGGATGACCATGTCATTCTCAATTCCTTATTTGAAAAAGAAATCACTCTAGTCTTTCATAGTATATCGGTACCCTATAGAAATAAAATCCTAAATTTCATTTGCGTCCCAGCCATTGATGCTGATAATGGCGAATGTAAGCATTTGAATGACGACACCACAATTGTTTGTTGAAAATGAACAAGACTACTTATTTGCTCGACATATGCGACTACAGAATGAATTACTTTGGTTGCACTCCCCAGCAGATTCACTACTTTGCAATAATCGATCTTGTACTTATTATAATGCATAGCTGTTCAGCAATCATATTTCTTTCTGTATTTATTTATTCAATATGTAAATCCAGAAACTGTAAATTTCAGATGGGGGCAAAGGATAAAATATCGATTGTTGCAATCATTGCTGTACTGGGAAGAATTGCACAACTGTCAAACGCGAGAACAGCATCATATTCATCTATGAATCTGACTGACACTGATATTATTAGGTATTTCCAAGCAAATGTAATGCTGGAATTTACATTTTACACTGCCGGGGCATTGGGCTCGAATATCTTTTTGGTTGGAGTAGTCTCTGCTAGTGCAGGCGTAAAGCTGTACCCAGATATGTACATTAATGGTAGATTGCTATCACCAGAAAAGATTCTATCTTTGGTGAGGATATTCATTCTGACACTCGCTCTTACTGTGTCAGTTTGTTGGGCAACTGTTGGTGCAATGAATGGCATTTACTGGTATGTGGTATTCCGACGATTCAATTACCTTCTTTCTATATGCGTGGTTGCTTTTATTTCATTTCCTGTCTTGACATATTTCGGATCCAGAATGAACAGGATGATTGAAAAGACAGTCAAAGTCCTGGAAAAACCAAAGCCTTCTTATACGATTGAAGCAAGCACCAATGATCACGCCGTTTCAAACAGCAGTAAGTAGTATACATAACATAGATTTGGGGAATAATGCAGCCGTTCCTAGAACTGCTCATATCAAAAACTTTAAACTAGCAATATCAATGACCATATGGTGCATGTACATACTGACTATCTTCAACAATATCTGCTTGTTATTGGGGTTTGAATTGGACTTTTTCCAAAATAACTTGGTAGCGCTCTTGATCCTGAAATGTCTGGGTGATACTTCGTTGTGGATAACAACATCCTTCATTTCCATATATTTATATCAATTACGTTAATAAACTAATATTGGATGAAGCAGATCACTCTCAGAATACAGGAGATCTTTAAACTCACTGAATTGGAAAGTTTTTCATATGCTTGATTCTATTAAAGTGATTTTGTTGCTTCTTCACTTATTTCTTTGTATAGAATTGGGTGAGCAAGGCCAAACAGAATTTATTGGAGATTTTGAATCAATAGCCTTTTGTCATGACAAATACTGGTAGTTAATTCAGGCATCGAGTAATCTACATTGGGCCCAAGCTGGAACAAGACTTTATGTTTAACGAGTATTGACATTGATTCCTGTACATCAGGCTGTCAATGTATTTGAATTGAACCCCTCGTTTTTAAGAGACGCTGTGTGTCGTAATGAAGAGCAGCAAAACTCTGCTTTACTCGGGTAATAGTGATCCATCTACATCAACGCAGCTATCTATCGTCGGGTTGTGTAAGAGAACGTCTGTCTATAGCACAAGGTAGATTGGGGGAGTTTTCGGTCTGTCTCTGTATTTGACCGACTGGCAAAAGGACGAGTGTTGCAATAGACTAGCGGATATTTGATTTTGTATAAATAGGGAGTGTGACAGTGCTGAAGAGGATTCCGGTAGCTGGATTTCCACTGGATCAGTATGCTGAATAAAGGACGCTGAATTGGAAAAGTTATCTTGCATACTTGATTGATTAAATTATGGTTCCTATCAGTTTTATAAATAAACTCTACAAATATATTAATAAAATCTTAATATCTTCGTGTTCTTTCCCGTTTAGGCAGTTGTTCAGGTTTAGCATCACCAGATTTAGTCTCTGCAACAGAAACAGGTTCATCACTGGTTGAATTTAATAGCCGTTCTTGTTGTTTCATCAATTGCTGAAGGTGCTCTTCCTCAAACATACGTTTACGCTTCCTAAAACTCATGCTCTGTAGCTTTTCATTAATCCGTTCTTCAATCTTTACTTTTAATACTAGCGCTTCTTCTAAATCAACAAACGTTTCTGGGAACCGTTGTCCAAGCCATAAATATAAAATGATTATTTTGTGCAGTGTTTCAAGAGTACTTAGGTTTCCTGTATTTTGAAATTGTATATAGTCTTTGATGTATACTACTGTATCAGTTGAATGTTTGTTGGCAAAATCAGTAAAGCAATCCATAATTTGGTCATGCTTGCCGCAAGGAGACTGGATGAATGTGTACCTATCTTTAAGTGTTAGAGGTATTCCTTCCAGTGCTTCTGCCAGTCTGCATAAATCCTTTAAATTGCAAAAAAAGTAATTCTGATCCAACGTAGCTAGTTCTTGGAATCTAGTCAATAAATCAGCAAGTTTCAAGCCAGGTAGGGTCTCATTGAACTTTTCTATTTGATCAATTTCAGGTAATAGACCAGCTTTTTGTATTTTTGGTATTTCTGAATTCATATAATGATGTAATTTTTTTAAGTCTTGTTGTTCTAGAGTTGTTACTTGCCCATGTTCATATTGAGTCTTGAATCTACCAGCTCTGCCTGCTATTTGTTTAACTTGACTGACTTCAAGTGGCTCCCACTTGACTCCATTGTATTTCTCTAGACTCTCAAATATAATTCGCTTGATGTTCAGGTTTAAACCCATTCCTATTGCATCACTAATTAATCAGCATATACCTGGCAACAAGAACATTGTAATCATTGCTATTGAATAGCCGTGCTTGGTCCGCCCTAGTTTCAGGTGGTAGCCCGCCATAGATAACAGCTACAGTATTGTTTTTTTCAATGGCAGCTTTCAGACTAAATATACTCTTCCTAGAAAAAGTAACTATGCAGTCTCCTTTTTCAATGTTCTTTAAAGATCTGATTGCTTTGTTTTGAATTGACAAAGGAGTCAATCGATTGTATCTTTTGATTTCCAAAGATTCGCCAGTTTCTTCAAGTATCCGTTCAATCAACGGTACAGCGCTCTCTTCACCACATAAATGCACTTCATTCGCCCTAACTCCAAGTAAAGCCCTAGTCCAAGCCCAACCTCTTTCATCATTACCAATCTTTTTAAATAATGATTACCATCTGAATTTCATCAATAACAGCAATATCAAACACTTTTTCGAGATTAGTCATTTCAACTAGGTTAATATTAAATACCAGTTGATGACCACTTGTTTACACCATCAGATTCTCTCTTTTCTTCGCCAGTAACCAAGTTACAAGGATGCCCTAATGAATTAGACTTGTCATAGATTTCATGCGCCAGTAGCCTAAGCGGCCCACAGTACACACCAGATTCACTCTTGTAAAACTTTTGAAGGGCTGAATAAGTCTTTCCAGAATTCGTTGGGCCGACATGCATGACAATTCTACGCTTCATGTCTCTTGCCTTGTACGATTCAGCAGGGGTTCTTAAGTCAGTACTGGCCATTATCAAATCAAACTTTTCCACATTCGGGATGTTGCCTTGGATATATCTGAAAAAGAGAGGAATGATTTCCGTGTCGTAATTCTTGAATTTAGACGAGAGCAATTTCTGTCTTTTTGTTAGTTTAATCTACTTGTTTTCCTTGTACCAGGTAGAATGAAGCTGCTGTACTTCAAGGTCGTTCAACCCCAGCATTTCACACTTTCTCTTGAATTTCCGGGTCTTGGTAAATGACTGAAGATAACTGTCCAACTTTGGATTCAATATTTTACTGTATTTGCGGATAAATAATCCAAAGGAAAACCTGTTGGTACCATTCCGTTGGTAATATATAAATTTAAGGTGATTCATTTTTACAAAAAAAAATGACAGATCTCGATTCTTTAATCACCACAGAGGATTTGCCATGTAACCAAAATTAACCGTAGATGAAGAGGATTGCTTCAGGAATCCGCATAACGTGCGATCATGGTTCAGATACAGCGAGTTCAAAAAAACCCCAAAGGAAAAGATTTTTGTTTTATCAAGAGCGGTATTTTCTATTAATTCAGGTTATCCTTCTTCCCAGGTCTTACAAATTGTGGAAATTACTCTTGGATCTGGAAACCAATGAATTGATAGCAAACGGAGAAATTAAGAAACCGTTCAGTGATCACAGTTGGCAGCAAGTCAATGGCCACTTTGAAGAATGTCTAGGTACCTTATTTTAATATAGTGCTCTGCAACAAATTCCCTGTTATCTGGGAAACCTATCTGAAATTCTTGAGTAAACAGCCTAGACCAACGTTTACAAGGAGAACATTTGACAGAGCGTTAAAAGCACTGCCAGTAACTCAGCATAAAAAGATTTGGGATTTATATATTGAATTTGCGAACTATACCGGTGGAGATACCTGTGTTCGTATATGGAGAAGGTTCTTGAAGATTCAACCTTCTCAGGCTGAAAGATTTGTCAATGTTTTATTGGAAATGACTCCACCAAGAACTGCGGAAGCTGCCAGAGTACTCACAGCTATTATTGAATCACCAAACAAATATGCCAACCCTAATGGGAAGACTCTGTACGAATACTGGTAATTTTATTTTAATGTAAGGTCTATTCTGTGCAAAATCATTATTGATCATCCTGAAGGAATATCAATGCCACAACAAGATCACCTGGTTCCTTCATCTGAATTCCAACTTACTCAAAGACCAGATACTTTGGATGTAGAGCTAATTCTTAGAGCTGGAATCAAAAGGTTTACTAATGAAGTTGGAGTAATGTGGAACAGTTTAGCTAAATGGTGGATATTGAGATTGAATTTTGAAAGGGCCAGGGATGTATTTGAAGAAGGAATCAGAACAGTCAATACTGTAAAAGATTTTACAATTATATTTGATGCTTATGCTGAAATGGAGGAATCAGTGTTGAATCAAGCAATGCAGGATGGCACTATGGATGATATAGAGATTGATTTAAGATTGGCGAGGCTGGAGAGGCTCATGGAAAGAAGACCGTTTTTAATTTCGGATGTTTTATTAAGACAGAATCCGCATAACGTTCTTGAATGGCAAAACAGAATTAAATTGTACTTGGAGTTGGAAGACTTTGAAAATGTAGTAAAGACATACACCAAGGCTGTAACAACTGTTATTCCACATAGAGCAAATGGCAGTCTTACAGATTTATGGCTGGAATTTGCCAATTTCTATATTGAAAATGATAGATTAAAAGATGCAAGAAGTGTATTTGAACAAGCTGTCAAAGTACCTTTCAAGAAAGTAGATGATTTGGCGCATATTTGGTGTCAATATGCTGAAATGGAATTGAAATACTCTAATTATCAAGAAGCTATTAATGTGCTTGGCAGAGCAACTGCTCCACTATCTGCAAATTTAGATATAAGGTAATTATCTATTTAATCAGATTCAATGATGAATCCAAAACACCGCAACAGCGATTATTCAAGTCAATTAAATTATGGTCATTCTATGTTGACTTGGAAGAATCTGTTGGGACTGTAGAATCTGCCAAAGCTGTTTACGATAGAATAATGGACTTGAAAATAGCAACTCCACAAGTGATAATCAACTATGCTACTTTCCTTGAAGAAAACAAGTACTTTGAAGAAGTAATTATTGTTAAAAGTAGAGTTTCCGAGTATACGAAAGAGGTGTAGAGTTGTTTGGATATCCAATTGCGTTCGAAATATGGAATTTGTATTTGACAAAGTTTATTGCGAGGTACGGCGGAACAAAACTGGAGCGAGCAAGAGACTTGTTTGAGAATGCGTTGGAAAAGTGTCCACCAAAGCTTGCAAAGCCTTTATACCTGTTGTATGCAAAACTGGAAGAAGATTACGGGCTTGCTAGACATGCGTTGTCTATATATGATAGGAGCACAAAGAATGTTGCGCCTGAAGATTTGTACGAAATGTTTACGGTATATATTGCAAAAGCGACATCATTTTACGGTATTGTTTCCACTAGAGACATCTACTCTAAAGCTCTTGAAGTCTTACCAGATAAATCAGCTAGAGACATGGCAATCAAATTTGCAGAAATGGAAACCAAACTTGGCGAAGTTGACAGAGCAAGAGCAATTCTTGGCTATTCATCCCAAATCTGCGATCCAAGAGTTGACCAACAATTCTGGCAAATCTGGCACGAGTTCGAAGCCAAGTATGGTAATGAAGATACCTACAAGGAAATGCTCAGGTAAAATATACTAATATAGAATCAAGCGAAGTGTCCAAGCAAAGTTCAACTCTCAGGTATCTTTTATATCCTCTCAAATTCTTCAGGCGAGAAAAGAAAAAGATTTGCAAGAGCAGCAAAATAATAACACCAAAGTTAGTGGATTCGTACGTGCAGCTGAAACTGAACCTAAACAAGAAGCTAAAGAAGACGAGAACCCTGATGAAATTGAAATTGAGGATAGTGACGATGAACAAGTTGTTGAAAAGACTGTGCCTGATGCTGTGTTTGGGTCACTTAAAGAAGATGAAAATATTGGTGCTAAAGACCGGTTTAAACGTAAACGAGCCCAAGAATAAACCATCATGTCAATAATTATACAATTGTTTTAATTAGCTCTACCATTTCAATGTACGAAAGCATTAAGAGTTTATTGTCCATTGATAATGCAGGAACTTAGTATTCTTACTAAAGCCAATCCAAGCAGCCCGCCTTCACAAACCCGCATCATTTCGTAAACATCTTCTTCTTTGAATACCAGCAATCCAGATTCAACCAACCCTAAACAATCATTCAAATGCGATTCTTGTACGTTTCCACTCTTGATCAAGTCAATTAGTATTCTGCTTGCTTCTTGGTACTCTCCTTCTCGATACAGCTTTTTGAATTTTTCATAGTGATGGTGTGTATTCAAATACTGGGATTTTGATAGGTACTCTGGTGGATACTCTTTTTGTGGTTTGAAGTATTTGATCAAGTGTAGGTCGTTTGATTGGATATAGTGTTCAATTGGATCTTGACCAGGTAGCTTTGCTAGTATACGGTGAATTTCACTTTTTTGTTCTGATAGACCGTGCTCTTGACAGTACTCTAGAGTACTAGGGTCTTGAATACGAACTATTATTTCTTTAATGTATGCTTTGGGAAGGTATTCAAAAGCTAGTTTCCAATCATCCAATAACAGTTCTCCATAAGTAATCAACTGGGCTTCATTACTCTTGATTTTCTGTTCCAACAAGTATAAGTCTCCCAAGTGAACAGAGAGCCATGAATCCAGTCTGGCTGATAGCTCTACTGTGGATTCATGTTCATTTGCCAAAACAGCAAACAATACTTGATCAATCAAATTGCTTGGATTCAGTAATGATAAGATCAGTGGAAACTTGTATCCAGCAATCAGCAAGGCCATCATTTTAAATGTCCAGTTCAGATCCAACTCCAAGATCGTATCCTCATTCCCACTCATAATTTCGTAAACTAATTAGAAATCAAATACCTCTCTTTAGATTGCCGCCCTTCTTTAATAGTAACTGCAAGCTGTTTCTTAAATCTATTCCCTGCTTTTTCCACACTGTAAAATCAGACTCTAGTTTTTCTATAGCTTCATAGAACCCACAACACGCCAAAGAATCCAATAAATCAACGTACTTCAAATCCTGTTTTGGATTAATTAAACCGGAAATGCGCTTATACTCGTGTTGTAAATCAGACAAGAAATTCAACTGAATCCACTGCTTCATGTTTTCCAAAGAGTACTGGTAATTCAAAATATGGGATAAATGCAGGATTGCGTGCATAGCGGATAAATGCGCTTGGTTAAATTAATGGTACCTTGGTTCTCTGGTGATTGGGTGGATTGTACTTGAGAGAGCAGCAGCTTCATGTACAGCGCAGATTTCTCTTGGACAGCAGATTTCGATTTAAATACTTGGAGGGATGAAGTGTGGAAATCCGTTGGTTGCACTTTGAATCCGTACTGTTTGTTTTTCAACGTGAAGCGATTCATTTTTAAAAAGTTTTTGATCTTGGATTTTGGAGTTGAATGTGGTGCCTTGAATTATCTTCAAGTGCAGGATTCAATGTAAGTGGTAAGGTAGCTACGGGATTCATTGCTAGTATCCATTGCTAGTATCCATTGCTAGTATTCATTGCTAGTATCCATTGCTAGTATCCATTGCTAGTATCCATTGCTAGTATCCATTGCTAGTATCCATTGCTAGTATCCATTGCTAGTAGTGAGCGGTACCCAACATGTACAATTGAACATACGCGGATACAGTCACAAGCAGGGTATCACCATGAAGGTACTCGAATATTGCAATGCATAAAGGATAGGTGCTCTTCAAGGTAACGATATCCGTAGAGTACAAGCAAATCAAAATGTTTTATTTTAAATGATTAATCCATGAATACTAATCCATACCGTCGCTAAGTTAAATCAACTGCTTACCTGAATCCCTCTCAACATGTCAATCTTCCCCATGCTCTTCCTCAATAAATCCTTCACGGGATCCATTTCTTTACTGGCTTCATACCATTTCACAATCTCATTGAGCCAAGTGAGCCACAGCTGCAAGCAATCCTTGTTTTCATCTTGTTCCAATTCAATTTCAAGCAAATGGGTAATGAATTCTATTGATTCGGCATTGATTGACGATGGTGGAAAAGATACCATAATGTCACGAAGCAGTTGCACTGGGATATCTGATTGGGGAAGCTGGAGGTGGAAAATTACCATCAGGGCTTCGTATATACTCTTTGCTACTTGTCTGTTTGTTGTTGGGTTGGTATCGACAGCACTGCACCTAGGTGTATCTTCTTCTTTCAAGATATTAACCAGTACCTCGATATCCAATTGTTGAGCAATCGACAACATTCGATAGTAAATCAAACAATAGCAATCAAGTAATCTCTGACTATTACCAGTAATGAACCGCACCTGTAATAATAATATGGTATTGATTTGGTTCAGTAAGCTTCTACATTGGTTTAAAACTAGTGGTTTGACACTTCTGACTACGTCGCTACCGAGTTGATGCCAAATTGGATGAAAATCACCTTGGAACCAATCAAGCAACAACTGACTAGTTTCCAAACACTCGTTTATATCATCTTTTAGTCCATCCCACTCTTTAAAATCAGTATTCCATTTCTTGAAAGCCTGGTGGAGCGCAGATAGAGTAAACGACGAAGACGGTATCTTTCCAACTTGTTTTCTTTGATGAATCTCATGTGAATGGTAATTCAATCCAAATTTGTTTTCCTTGTTTACTGCTAGCTCATTTAATTGGATATTTGGAAAAAGTGAAGCGAATTTGTACAGTAACAAATCAACAATCTCGTTATTTTCGTCTAGTTCCTTGTAAATAAAGAATCTGAATAGGCCGGAATGGACGAATGGGATATTCTCTGTCTTTGATGATCTGACATGTGGTTTTGCAAGACTGCCAACAGTTGACGGGCCGAATGAAATTCGAGAAACTATATCTGCTAGTTGCTTGTTTCTTTCCATATTAGTAATAAACTTGTTGATTGAAGCCGGCGAGGTTAGTATTGGGTGCTTGTACAATTTATGTCTTAGCAAATGGTACATCCTCTTGTTTGCCATTGACAATTCAGCGACTGTTTCTTGCAACTCTACATGGTCTGCAATCAACAGCAATATTTCATTTGGAAGAGACATTATATGAACTAGGGGTGAGTGTGTGTACGATATATCTGGTTGTGTGTTCATCAGAGGTTTTAATTCTGGTTTTCTTGTCTGGTTCTTTATTTTTTGGAGTGAATCACATACTAGGAACAGTGCATTCCATGTTTTTATATCTGTGCCTTGCTCTGTTTTTTGCTGGTGGTCTAGCACTAGTATTAGTACTGTGAATAGTTTGTTTATATGGTTCATGGAGACAAGTTTTTGTTTCACTTTTGAAACAATTGGCTCACACTAGCATAATTATCATCAGTGATACCATAGTATAATTATCATCAGTGATACCATAGGTTGTGACTAGTATAATTAGCATCTGTGATACTATAGCTTGCGGCTGTAATTCTACCAATAATGACTGTCAAAGGGGAATGACAAGAGTAATGATAAAATACGCTTTATTCTTTTTGAATAACCATTGATGAAGCAGCACCTCCACCATTACAGATGGCAGCACAGCCGATTTGTCCCTTTTCCAACAAATGAACCAAAGTAACCAAAATTCTGGATCCAGATGAACCAATAGGATGTCCAAGAGAAACTCCTCCACCATTTACATTTACCTTTTTAGGGTCAATTCCTAAGATCTATATTAGTAATAATTACTTTTTCATTGGCGCGAATGACGACAGAGAAAGCTTCATTGATTTCAAACAAATCAACATCTTTAATTGTAATTCCTGCCTTTTCAAGGGCTTTAGGAATAGCAAGAGATGGAGCAATAGCAAACTTTTTAGGGTTAGTGGCTGCATCAGCAAAAGAAATGATTTTAGCCAAAGGCTTGATTCCCAATTCGTTTGCCTTTTCTCTAGTCATCAATACTAAGGCAGAAGCACCGTCATTGAGAGTAGACGCATTAGCAGCAGTTACGGTTCCTTTTGTTAGTTTTAAATACCTTCTTTTTCAAAGGCAGGTCTCAATGATGATAATTTGGAAAAGTTTACGTCCTTGTATCCTTCATCTTCAGCAAATACTACATCTCCCTTCTTTGATTTTAATACAATAGGAGTGATTTCACCCTTGAATGCTCCCTTTTTCCATGCTTCAGCGGCTCTGGTGTAAGAAGAGATTGCAAATTCATCTTGCTGTTCTCTAGTGATTCCATGCTCCTTGGCGGTTCCTTCAGCACAGTTCCCCATGTGAATCTAGTATTATTTTTAGTTACATTGTTGTAAGGATCAGTTAAACCATCGTGTAGAATACCATCCTTGGCAATTTGGTTTCCGTAAGTAGCATTACGAGGGAAATAGAATGGCGCATTTGACATGCTGATATTAACATTAAATACCTTTCAAATCCACCAGCAACCATGATATCACGTTGTCCAGTTTGCAAGTTTTGGGCAGCCAACATGACAGCTTTCAATCCAGAAGCACAGACTAGATTAGTAAAGAGAAACCTTTGTTGATTGTAGTGGCTTCAGTTGATTCAGGCAAACCAGCATACAAGGTAGCTTGACGAGCAGGAGCTTGACCCACACCAGCAGATACCACATTACCCATATAAACTTCTTCAATTTGTTCCGGCTTCAATCCAGCTTTTTCAACAGCGCCTTTGATTGCTACATTAAAGATGGATACCAACAGCACCAAGTTGAGGACCAGTCAGGCTTTTGAGGGACTTGCCGAACGCACCAGTTGCAGTTCTGGTAGCGGATACAATGACGACCTCTTTTAATGACACAGATGAGAATCTCTTTTGAACAAGTCTTGCTCTGAACATTTTTGCAAAGAAAATATTTCCCAGCCTTGTGATTTACATCACGTTTTTTCTGCGATGCCAAAACCTGTAGTTGATTTAACCGCATTTCTGTGCTGATTATTTCGGACATACGGCTGCTACATTACAGGTTAGCTAGTGTGCGAAATTATCCTTTTTTACTGTGGGAATTTCCGACTATAGGAACCCCATCAAGCACTCTTGACTCTCCTAGACAGGAAGCGCTCTCCTGTATTTAATCTCCAAGGCCTCAGTCTGACGATTACAGTCAAAATAAAGTCATTCTCGCTACCAAATGAATCCTACTTTGAAAGCGGATTGAAACAGAATCACAAACACTGTTTCAAAAATGCCACTATAGGTGTGACCACTTTTACTTTTTTTTCTAATTTGTAAAATAATTTAATGACCCAAATGGATACAGTCCAGAGCTACGAGTTAATTAAAATCATTGGTACGGGATCGTTCGCTAAAGTTTTCCTGGCAAAGAAGGACAGTCGGCTGGTCGCTATTAAAGCGGTAAGCAAGCGGGACCAACATGCTTGCTCTCTAGTAGAAAAAACCACAGAGCTGCTCACGCTATTAAACAAGCAGAATCAGACAAAGGACAAGGATGCGTACTACGGAAAGCAAAATGTAGTGAAATTCTATGAACGAGTGGAAAACAGTGAAATTATTGGCCTGGTGTTAGAGTATATCCAAGGAATGGAAATGTTTGATTACATAATCAAGTATCATCAGAAAATGTATGGGGAAAGCATAGGGATCCCTGAGCACTTGGCGAAAAAAATTATTAGAGACCTGATACAGGGTATTTGTTGTTAATGTAGCTGTATATTTTATCCACTCGCACCGCATAGTCCATGGGGATTTAAAACTGGAAAATGTTATTGTCATGGATCTGCCCGTCCCAATGATTAAGCTGATTGACTTTGGATTAGCCCAATATGTCCCAGAAGGAGTGACAGATTTGCCAATTAAATCTTCACAGCCGTATCTATCTCCCGAGTGTATAATGCAGCAACCTACAGATCCGTTTAAAGCCGATGTATGGGCAACTGGTGTAGTGCTTTTTGCTCTAGTGACTTCCAGAATGCCTTTTGATCCAGACAACAATATCCTAAAACAGTTACATGAAGATGATAAAGATGAGGCGGGCTATCTACATTCCAGATTAACCAGAAGCATGATGCGACGAATTGCTGTTGGAACTTATCACTTGCGGCCATCTGAATCAGACTCTTTATCGCCAGAAGTAGTCGACCTAATATCCAAAATGCTAACAAGGGATCCAAAGAATAGGATAAATCCAAAGGAAGCCCTTCAACACCCGTGGTTTGATTCCGTTAGAAACTAATACATCATTTTCGCTACATTTTCTGTTCTCAATTTGTTAAATTCACAAGAATAGTATTCTCAAGTCTGTTTATTCACACATATAAGACCGCTTAATCCTAGTATTAACTTTAAGCGTAATCTTTGACAATTCCTTCTTTTTTTCTTCAATCAGCGGATTCATTGAAAACAGATCGCTGTACTTGGCAATGGTATTCGCATAAGAAGCATACCTAGCATCCTGATTAAACTCGTACGGTTTAGTAACATGGAAGCTATCGCTCATGTTCTGTACTTTAATCGGAATAGTTTTCTTTTCTTTAGGTAAAGGAGACGAAGCGTCTTTGTACAACTGTCTAGTATAATCAGCGCGTTTCAAAGTACTAATATCAAGCATCTCCAATTGCTTTTTAAAATTTAGCTTGTCGGTAGTTGTATTAACTTTGGGGTTGATGTGTTTTGTTTGCTGTTTAAGTTTCCATTTCTCGAGCAAGACTTGTTTCTTGTTCTCTTTTAGTTTTTGCAATTCTTTGTAGGCTTTCCGTGCTTTTGTTGTGTTTGTTTCTGTTGACCAATTGGCTGTCTCGTGCATCAAGAACAAGTACTTTCCTAATTTATCAGTGTCTTGGGGTGGAAAGATGCGTTCGTATTCTCCCAGCCGGACATCTTCAAATTCAGTGAGTTTCTCCAAGATTTCTGGGTTGTACTTTTCATGGTACTGACTAATTGCTCTAGTGTATTGGTCATTATGAGGTTCATTAATCAGCGTTGTTTCTGAAAGCGTCTTTTCTACTTTTTCAGTAACTGGTTTCAACAGCCTTGTTAGACTGGACTGCTTTTGATCTTTGGTGAATTTCTTTTTGAATTGGTGTGCATTAGTAATGTTTAGTAGTTTCATTGCATCTCCTATTACACCCGATTTGATGTCCTTGTCTAGTTGGGTATCGCATGTGAATGAAGGCGAATGGTTGACTTCTAGAACCCAGGCTTTTAGTTTCGAATCTAGCAGGATATCAAAGCCTAATATTTCAAAACACTGGGAGCCGCATGAAGCCATTGGTGTCTTTACATTACTAGGAAACCATGGTTTTACCAGTTTACATAGAGCAGGTTGAACTGTTATAATGGTTTTTACAATTACATCTTTGATTCTATTCCATATTACTTGTTGATCCACATCCTTTAGTTTTTCCAATTCTTGCAGGACCATCTTTATGCTCCTTTTACTCCCACTTTCTTGATCAACAACATAGCCTTTTGAATTCTTGTTGATGGCATAATTGGTCAAGTGCATACAAGTCCTACTGATATTACGTGAATTTGGTGTTTGATAGGGTTCAGTAGCAAACCTCGCAAGCCCATCCTTGTAAATAAATATTCGCAGTGGATTGACGGACGTAACAAGGACATAAACGCGTAAATCGAATTTGAATCCATCAATTAGTAACGGGGAAGAAATATAAGACTGAATAACCGATTGAAATTTACAGCTTTCATCCAAGTCATCTGGGTCACGGAATAGAAATATTCCTTTTCCTTGACACCCATGATCGGGTTTCGAAATAAAGCACTGTCCACGTTTCGGTTTAAACGAATGCTTGAAATCCATAAAATCATGCGGGAGTATCCATGATTTAGGGAAAAAATTATAGTCTTTTGGGAATATCCGAGCTAGCTTTCCTACTTTTCTAGCTAAATGATCTTTTCGACAAATCTCATGCATCCCAGGGAAATGATTTATCTTCTGGAATGATTTCCTAGTATTAGCTTTAGGTACATGTCTAAAACTCGTTCCAATGATACTCCAGTGTCTATCCAATACAGCACCCATTCATCTTCGTCTACAATGTGGAACCCCAACGACCCACTGATTTCACGTAGCAATTCGTATTTACAGTTGGTTAGGTTGATATTTAGCCCTGCTACTTTCTTGATTTTCTTTTTTTCTTCCTTCATAGGTAAACGTCATTGCGTGTGGAATCACATTTCTGCCGCATCAATGAAACAATGAAAAAAGTGTGGGAAATTGACAAAGATTGTCGTTCATTACAAAAGAGATAATTAGGTTTATATATAGAATGCCTTCTTTTTTAGCTGGCTGGCCAAAGTAGGTCTTTGGAAATGCTCTGATCTGGGAGACTTTGGTTTGGAAATTTTTTCTATATTAGTTATAGTTACCGCCTTGCAGCTCTTTAACAATTTTGGCTTTGTAATTGAGCTTGTTTCGCAATTTTCGTAGTAGCTTTTCCGCATTCTCTTCTGAATCTGGAATATCCACTCCTACGCGATGAACTACATTTGGAACTCTATCTTCTTTGGATGGGTTTATTTTTTGTGGTATTACTTCATACGGGTTCTTTAAAGTCTTTTTTGGAATCCGTGGAATTGATTCTTCTTGCATTTGATGAATAGATTCTGGAGGCTGTACATCTGAAATATCCACTGTATCATTTAGCAAGTCTGTAATGGTTGGAGTGGCTGGTTTGCTATCACCTGAATCTAAATCACTTTCATTTTGTAAATAATTGAAACTGGACGGAGAGACTGAGCTTGAGTGAGGTACAGAATCCACATCCCACTTTACCTGCTTAACGGCAAGTTTTTCAATCAATTTCGCTTCAAATTTTTCCAAATGCTGTCCCAAGATTCCAGGAAATTGGTGCTGGATAAAAGATGAAAGATGCAGTTGGATTTCACTTCGGATAAACTCTTTAATATGAGGAGTCAGGGTAGTTTCTGTATCTGCCAAGTTACTATTTGAACCTTTAAGAATAGATTTCCGTTCTGCCTCTCCTTTATGTTTAAAATGGTCTTGGTATGGGAACTGTGGTAATACTGATAAATTGGATCTAGGGTTCTTTTCCTTGTTTCCATGGTTCAAACTTGGCCTTGGGACACTATCCCTTTTTAAAGAAGGCTCACTTGATATACTTGATTCTCTGCTTGGCACTTGAACTCCTAAAGAGCTAAAGTATCTTTTAGGAATAGATTCTTCATTATGAATTGATGATAAATCAAAGCTGTTTTTGTTTACGTTTGAATTGTTTATCACTGTTTGATTATCAGACTTACTTGTAGA
Organism: Boothiomyces sp. JEL0838; assembly: GCA_027604245.1. Taxonomy (NCBI): domain Eukaryota; kingdom Fungi; phylum Chytridiomycota; class Chytridiomycetes; order Rhizophydiales; family Terramycetaceae; genus Boothiomyces; species Boothiomyces sp. JEL0838. The sequence continues at coordinate 17,820 of JADIIY010000089.1, read as the reverse complement.
GGCTTGGGATACAGACAACTGGCTGATTCTTTGTTGGATTATAGATTCTCTATTGGATGACGTTGTACTATTTTTGACATCAGTGTCATTTTCAGAGGATTGTTCGTCTGTTACCGTCACCTTAGAGTTTCTTGCTGGATCATTACTAGCTTTAGGTTCGATAAACGAGTGATTTGTTCCCGCTGGACTGCATTCCTTTAAAAGCTCTCCTGCACTAGACTGTTTCAAAGCTCCTTTATCTTCTGCCAGATTCGCATGCTTGGATGTCTCTTGTCCCCCAGTTGAAAGAGGTGCTCCTAAGGTTGCCTTGTCCTGTTTTTCCAAAAGTATTTCCCTGGTAGAATCTATTGATTTCCCAAGTTGATCGTGGATATCATCCAAACCATTCTTCATATCGATAGATCCGACAGAAATCTCTTTTCTTAGATGTGGCGAATTCATGTAATACTCGTGTATGTCATGTCTCATTCTAGGACTATCTACATGTCGCGGCATCAATACAGGTGTCCGCATATAATTTGTATTATCTATTCTAGGTGTATACTCTGAGTTGGGATAGTTTTTCATTGTTTGTAGTACATATCTCTCTCTTATTGGTTCTGGTTGATAAATCTGTGATTTCAAATCTTCCAATTCCTTGTTTATCCTTGAGAGTTTTTTAGATAAATCTACAGTTTTATCCGTCTCTTTGAAATAGGAATTTTCTAGTAATATATCTAGCTGTCTTAGAAATAATTACTTGAGTTTGTAACCCTAGAACAGCATTCTCGAGGAACGAAACGCGTTCTCCTTCGACATGATTCAGTTTCGGCTCTTGCTTCATCAGGTTTCCAATCTCTACAGATATATCTGATGATAAACTAGAGTTTATAAACGTCTCAAAGTCATTGATTGCATTGTCCATCTTGAATCGCGTGGTAAACTTTTTTTCATCTTGGAATTGGACTAGGGAATATCTCAGGACGGATACGGTCTCTGTATCCCGATTATTTGTACCTTTATATGTACTTTTATTTGTACCTTTATTTGTGTACCCATTATTTAACGTTAAGTTTTGAGATACAATCTCAAGTAATTATTCCAAGACAGCTATAACACACCGCCTGAACGATGCAGAAATTTCAGTTTCAAATTCCTTGATAATCTGATTGCTCTTGTGGATCGCTTGTAGAGATATCGAATCAATCAACAGTCCTGCGATCAAGCCAGAACAAGAGCTACTGCAGAATACAAATTCCTCGTGTCCAGAGATGAGAATTCTTCTGGACGGAATTTCAATTTTCTTCAAAATTACAATTGAATCACAGCCCTCACCTTCACTAAAGAGAAAGAGTTCTCTGTCGCATTCGCCAGTAATAGTGATTAACAACAGCGGAAGAAGAGTGTCCAAAAGACGGAAGTAGAAAAACCTAAACTATGCGAGAAATGCCTGATGGGAATGCCTGGGCATCTATCTCATTAATAAACTAGAATTAATACTCATTTTAGTATGCTACCTTTCTTCAACGGTGTCTAAATACCTAGATCTCTACCTATTATCTAAGCTGCAGGATGAATTCCAAGCATAATATCCAACAGTACCAGTATGTAAAGTGTCAGTCGAATTGTATGATGTCACAACCGATTCGCGATTAAACTTTGCAATTAACCAAATATGTCCGATAATATCGCTTATATCATTCCCGCAATTGTCTTGTATGGACTAGCATTTCAAAAGAACTTGCAGATATACAGCCTGGCCTTGGAAGCCAATCAGAAACCAACCGTATTCTATTTCACGGCAATTATCACTGCATCACTCAATATCATAACTCTAGTATGCTATTCAGCTTTAGAATACTATAATATTGCGCCATTCGAGTGGAAATCTAAAGGAATAGTAAATTTCATTGGTGTGTTTGCCTTGGCAATTACAAACTTGGCGAATTATATGGTAATATTATTCCGATTACCAGTGGTACAAAGCAATTCATTTGCCAGGAAATTGTTTTATTGTTCAAACGTATTAGGGTTAATAGTTCATTTGATTACATCTGTTGCAAATGGAATTAATTTTGGGTCAGTAATGCTGGGTTATTATGACAGCATATACTCCACGCCCTATACTACAGTAATCATGATTGACGGTAGATGAATGCTTTGAGCGTGTTTGTGAATTCATTCTTCCAGGCTTTCAATTTCATTTCAGCTTCATTTCTATTCATCCTTTCAATAGCAAAAGACTTGGGAATACAAACCAGTGATCTATACACGCAGCTGTTTATAAAGTACGCCTTATTCGACTACCTCATACTCGCTTTCTACAAGCTGTACACTTGCTTTGCATTGCTAGTCTTGTTAAAAAACCACAACAAGAGCAACGACTTGAGTCTATTTGGAACTGAAGGTTTCTCTTATTAATCAAGGTGCGGTTGTTGTATCTCCCATTTATGCTTCCTTTGTGTTCTTTCATTCTAGTTTTAAAGCTCCCAAGCATTTACTCAGTGATTACAGCGTTGCAACATACCAAATCATACAGCAAGACTCACAACCTTCAGCACAAACTTTGGATTCAAACCTGCAGGATCAAATCTCGTATTTGGAGAATAGCAGTATGGCTCCTAGAAGTTGATTGTTTTAATTATCTCTATTATTGTAACATAACGCGTGATTACGAACTATAATCGGAAAGTTACTGGTATACAGAATTTCACCGATATTATGAATAGTAAATGCATCAACTATAGTGATTGATAGCAACTATTAAAACAACTCATTAAATATGTATTGATATATATTAGAATGGTAATTTAGCATGAATTTTGGCCAGTGCAATTTCCAATTCATCAACTCCCAAAGCATTAATACCAGGGAATACAGGTCTATCAGGTAAACAAATGGTGTCCTTTGGTGGTAGCTCTCCAGTTTCAATATACCTTTTAACATGATTATTAATACACCTGGAGCTTTGCGAGAGCGAAACGTGGCCATATCCATCCAATGTCAACAGCACTGCTTGTTCATTATCTTGATTCACCAACTGTTCAACTTGCTTTGCTGATGAATAGGGAGTAGCTGGATCATATCTGTTACCAATAAGCAATATCTTGTTTTTAAACCTTCTATTCCAAGGACCGCTGTACCGTTCAGAGCGCGGATTGCGTTTCCAAGTACGACTAGATTAGCAAATATTACCATCTTAAAAAGTAATATATTGAATCTGTGTTAACAAAAGATTCTGTGTTTGCTGTTTGTATCCACTCGTCTAGCGTATATTCGGTAGTTTTGATATCAGTGTCAGAGCAAGTTATGCCCAAGTGGGAATACTCGCCGTTAGCAGAGTATGATTGCTGCGAGCAGGTACTAGTATCTGTATAGAATATAGACAGGAAATTCTCGGCATTATTGTCCATTAGTTCAGCTAGAATACGCGAAAACCACGGCCAGTCTCTAGGTCTATACCCCTTTGCTCCCAGGATTGATTTAATCATGGAACTAGTAGCAAACTTTGTGTAAACACCGTTAAAGTACCCAACAGGCTCTTGCTCTACTCTATCTAGAAAAGCATTAACGACATCTTTAGTTTTCTTGCCTGAGTTAGAATAAATTACCTTTTTGATATAACGGACAGTTGTACTCTGACCTGTCACATTCCTCAAAGAATTTGTCCATTGTGGTATAATAATCTCTATGCATTCCGCGAACAAATGTAAAAATGTCTCCTTGGTATTCAAATGGGCTTGTTATTCCATCCAAAATCATTTTTCCTGTTTTATCTGGAAACATGTTTGCGTATGTTAATCCCAAGAAAGAGCCGTAGCTAGCACCATAGTAATTCAGTTCATTTACACCAAGGAATTCCCTAATTAGGTCCAAATCCCTTGCTACATTGGCTGTCGACAAGTAATCAATTATTTCTCCACTGTATTTGACACAGTCTCTTGAAAACCCTTCTGAAATTGCATTGTACAGACTCTGTTGTTGTTTGGTGGCATTTGCAGGCGGCGTGTAAACTCCATCAAAGGCATACTTTCGCTTTTGAATATCGTACGATTCAAATGTCATCCCGCACTGTACTGGATTGCTCTTGCCTACGCCTCTAGGATCAAATCCAATGAGGTCAACGTTATCTCCAAACACTGTCCTGAAATATTTGTAATTATCCTCAATCATACCTATTCCGCTACCGCCTAGATTAGCACTAATAACCTGGTCCACCTATATTAAATACAAGTACCTGGATTGAATATCATTGGAATTGAAGGTGTAATTAGAGCTGGGTATTTAACTAAATGGATATCAATCATAGTCAAGGGATTTGAATGGTTTAGTGGTGCTTGGATACTGGTGCATAATAAATCCCCGCATTGATACCAGGTACTCAATAATGGATCTACATTAAAATCAACTTACGTTGGATATGCATTATTCGAAAATTAAATTGACCGCTGCTTTTAAAGGTCTCTGCTTTTCATTGAGGCTATTTTAGGAAATTGCTTCAATACTGCTTTTTTAATAAAGACCAATCAGAGCTTGGTATTTGGAATAATTATTTAGGCGCTGATTGGTATTAGTATTGGGTTAGTCCTATCTTTGTTTAATCCCAGTTGTTTGAACCAATTATTTCTCGGGAATCGGGAACCATCAAAGACCCTTAAATTACGAATCGCTGATTACCGAAATACCAAATTGTTAGTGTAGACGAACGATCAAGTATTTTGAAAAAGATTTGTATAGAACTGATATGAAGAGTAAAGAAACGGACTTATAAGCAATAGGTTGCTGATTGTAGAAAAACCGCGATTGAAATCATCAAAGAAAAACGGCTTATTTGGCACGGCTTCTGGTTTTGGAAAATGGATTGACAACAATGTGAAGCCTGGGCATAATTATTATAGTTGGCACAATTAATTAGATTTCTCTCCAAGCAGATGAATCATATTGAGGAGTAATTAATGGTTCAAGTATCAAGCTAGAGTTAATATCTTGAAGCAATTACAAAGAAAGCAACTATCAATCTTTATTTCTTTAGAGGTACTGATTGATTGCTAGCCTTCTGCGTACTGCCACCAGAGTTACTTGCACTAGATTAGTATTTCTTACTTTTTAGAAACAGAAAAGTCACTTAGGAGCTGTTTCGATGCGTTAAAGCTTGCATGAACAAAAACGAAAGCTGCATACACGGGAGAAACCATTGTAGTTGCTACATAAGCAAAAAGTACCTGTTGTAGCAACCAAGGTAATGTTGGTCGGTATTTTGTTGTTTTTCAGCAAGATAATCAATCCAATACAGGTATAAAGCTTATAACCAGCTAAAATAACATAGTCCAACAGGGCATACTTCATTACCAGTTGCGAAGCGAGTTCACGGTTTGATATACCTAGTTTGGAAGCAATATTGTAAATAAAAAGCAGAGAGGCAGCAATAAAATTGAAAGCCTGGAAAAAGGCATTTAATACTACCAGTATCGCTTGAGTCTTTTGTTAGGTTTAAAAGTACTGTAGCATAGGGAGTCACATACATGTTTGGATAAGTTCCAGCAAACACCACCCATAAATTGAGAACGTTTACAACAAAAGCCACAACCTGAACCAGCAATCCAAAGGTATTCATGCCAAAGTACACTTTGAAGCTTATGGTGTCTTTCTACTTTAGAAATTCTTACATTTTGTACCACTGGCAACCGCTTCAAAATTACCAAGTAGAGAATAATATTTGTAAACCCAATAGTAATAGAAGCAAGTAAAGGAACAAAGTTTTCAAGTGTCCAGTTATAAGGAGAGACAGTGTAATCCATTAAAGCTATATAACAAACTACCGTGATAAGATTAAGTGATCCAGTAACGAGAGCCGCATAGTAGAATACGGAGCCTTTTGAATAATTCTGAAAAGCAATGTGGAATATTTGAAAGTTCTTTTGTAAGGCTGCACCAAAGATTATTAGCGATGGGATAATGTAGGATGAAACCAGTCTGTCTGACATTGGCAAAGTTGCGCGACTGATCTATATGACATCATTCATGATATACCAATTAGAGTCTGTGCTATTATAGTGTTTTCTTTAGTATATAGAATGGGGTATCCTTTATAATTGTGGTTGTCGGATTACTTGGTTAAAGTGTTTGCTAGGTACAATACGAACTGGCGGATTTACCACCAACTGTTTTAAAAGCTATTCATATACTCTAAATAATCAATTCCGTTGTTTTTTTTGAAAGAGATGGTGGTATTTTAGTGTTTACTATTGGCGGATTTAACGGGAATACACGGATTACGCCATCCGACAGTCAACAATCAGATATCTTGCTTGAGCTTGGATAATATACTATTGATTTGCATATTAATTCTTGCAAATTGATTTGAATATACTATCAGAAACTGCCAGGATTCACAGTGTGAATCAGAATACACCAGATTCAGTATTAAAAACTTTAATATTCAAAGAGTAACCAATGTGAATTTCAGATTGTTTAAAAAACAAACCAAATTATAATAATACTGAATCAATGTATTAATATTTTATGATATCTATAAATGAATTTTGCTTTTGATCAAATATAAACTCTCTCGTTCCAACTGAATAAGCAATAACGTCATTCCCGTACTGAACACTACTAACAGTTCCATCTACTCTAATAGTATTCAATATATTCCCGTCAAAATCCATTTCCTTTATATTACCATCCAAATCCCCAAATACAATTTTTTGATCCAAGTCAAAATATAGTCTTTGGTTACGTGCTTTTCTTTCCACTAATTTACCAGACATGTTTCTGGTATCGTAAATAGCTATTCCACCATTCCGCATTGAATATATAATCAGATAATCTTTTTGCTTGATTTGTGTAATTCCATTCTCTTCCTTTATGTAGTTGGTGTATCCATCTTGGTACATTGTAATCAGACCATTAAACGAGCCAAAGAGATTCAATGAGCCAAAGTCCATGCAACTAATTAATCCTTGTACTTTAATTTCTTCTTTTTCCGTTCCATTAATATCAAATACGGAAACGTAGTTCTTGAAGCCACAGTAAATATCGCTATAGTTGAATTTCACAGTTAGAGGTGTCTGATGTTCACCCAGTTTCATTGTTTTGTAAACTTGTCTTTGATAGAATTTAGTTGAATCGTATAGTACTGGTGGATGGTCTTTTACCGAAATAATAAAGCATTTGTGTTGTTCCGAGTAATTGTAGAATGGATAAAAGTCTAGTGAATATATTTGATCCGGATACTTGGTTGCTTTTTCATGTTCAATCCCAATTCTGTATTTTTTGGTTTCTTTGCCCAATTCGATTCTATTATATTTACCGGAATTGGGTTCGAAACTATCAGCATGATCCAAGTCTTTATTGTTGCTATTTCTTGAGATGTAATTGGCAGTACTCTCTACTCTAACATCCTCCACAGTACCATCCTGTAAGCTATTCATATCATAAAGAATCAATTCATTGTATTCAGTAACTCCCAGTAATTCCGTCCTGCAAGGAGAAAAGAGGATCTGCGAGTAAAAATTGTTCATTTTAAAATGGAGGAAATCAGCAAGTTCAAATCTTTTATAGAACAAAAAACCAACACAAAATTAAATCCGGTATTCTTTTACATTCCCAATTTAATAGGATACTCTCGGATCATATTTGGATTGTTTTCGCTGCTGCTAATGAATCACTTTCCATACTCTGCCATTTTGTTTTATGGGATTTCTGGTTTGCTGGATGCGCTTGATGGGTACGCAGCTAGACACTATAATCAGTCTTCTCAGTTTGGAGCAGTGTTGGATATGGTAACCGATAGGTATATTTAACTAACAAGGTCTACTACGGCTTGCTTGTTGGTTCACCTCGCAAAGCTCTACCCTTCATTCACATTTATCTTTCAGTTATTGGTTGCTCTTGATTTATCATCTCATTACATGCACATGTTCTCCTCTCTCAAATCAGGAAAAGAATCTCATAAGCAAGTCGACAAGGACACCAACCCTCTAATGCAGCTCTATTATACAAACAGAACAGTCTTGTTTCTAGTGTAAATATTACTAATGTAGTTGTGCTGGCAATGAATTGTGTTTTGTGTTTTTATACGCCATGTACTGGTTTACCAATTGGTTTACTATCATGGGATTGATTTTAACTCTACCAGTCTGTTTGTTTAAGCAGTTCATGAACTTGATTCAACTGAAGGAAGCTAGTATGTTTTTGGCTGAATTGGATTCAAAAAATAAATAACAATTCATCTTGCATTTAGCGGATCCAAGTTTATCTCTTTATTTACGAATCCAAGTTTATCTCTTTACGTAACTTTACAAGCTTATCAATCATGTGAAAAAAGTTTCCCAATCAAATGAACAAAAAGTTGGTCGAGTTCAACAACCAATTCTTCAACAAAGCACAGGAATTCAAAGAGTACAAATTGCTAATCAAACAACTGCAATTACTGGCGAAAAAGAAGCAGTTGCTCCAGCATTACTACGGTGATCTCGAACACCATGAAGATTGTTTAAAAGGAAACCATTTAGAAAATAAGGATTTTAATCATTCTATTGGAGTTGGCGAATTTGATGGAATGAATGGATCTGATAGAATCGATTATAGAGATTACAGCATGGTGGAAAATTACAATGAGGAAAATCTGTTTTTAGATTCCAATAATGATCAAGGTAGTCAACCAAAAGGGTTAGGGCTAGATCGTGAGATTGTTGAAATACCAGGGGTAGATAGTAATCATATGGAGGGTAGAGAAGGGACGGTAGAGGGTAGAGAAGAGACGGTAGAGGGTAGAGAAGAGACGGTAGAGGGTAGAGAAGAGAACGACAAGAATCTACAGAATTTTCAAGAAAAAGACAAGAATTTAGAGGATATGCAAGCAGGTAAACTACCTATACCGGCTTTAGAATCAGGGGAACAGGGAAACACTATCTCAGAGAACAAGAGTGAAAACAAAGAGATTACAGAAACAAGACTGAAATTAAAAGAACTTGGGGATATTGAACAAGAAATTTCTTGCAAATTAAACAAATTCAATCTCAAAGAACTCGAGTTTATCTCAAAGAGCTTGTCCTTGATCAAATCGCCAATAATAGAAATAGTATCTGAATCAAATATCAATTCATCCATTTTTACATTCTCGTATTTTATTCAGAATATTACGCATATTTCAATTAAAACCGGATCTGTTTCAACAAGGGACTTTGAATTATTGATTGATTTCATAGAAACTAGAAAATTACAGTATTTGCAGTTGATCAACCAAGTTGATTTGTTTAACTATTCTTCAATATCTCTTCAAGATATCCTCAAAAGAATCAATTTCTTTAAATGCAGGATTAATGAACTATCTCTGGTTGATCTGATGCAAGATAATTATCAAATCAGATTACCGAAATTCAAGAAATTGGAATTGGTGAATATGTCTTTGAATGACAGCGATTTACATAATATTGATTTCAGTGGCTGTGAAACTCTTACATTGAAAAACAATTTCTTTACCGAAAAAGGATTACAGCGGATAATTACCAGTAAATTAAAAAACATTAATATTTCAAATCAGTTCTGTACAATATGTTTCATGGTATTTGATCACTTGGAAAGAATAGAATTTGATTCAATTTCATTCACGGATAAAGAAATGGATCACTTGCAAAAAGGAGTATCAAAATCACGCGTAGAATCACTATCGCTGAGAGATTGCGGAGTTACATTGAATGGATTAAAGAAAATATTAATCAAAACAAAGTATTTGCAGCATTTGCAACTGAGCAATTTGATTTATACACGAATGGAGATTGAAAAAAAGGGAAACAAGTACCAACCAACATTCGATGAAATCAAGGAGTCATTCCAAATTGAACGGCATGCAGTCCTACTTGTATCAGAATACATTAAAACATCAAAGCTAGTGTCTCTCTTGTTTCATATTAAAGGTGAATACTATACATTCATGACACTAATGTACGACTGTATCAAACTAAACAAAACTATTACTAATTTAAATGATCAATGGTCTTTTTGCAAAGGATTCATCAAACAGAACCAAACCAACCAAGTACAAAGACTAATTCAACTTACTATCAACATTCGATGTTTAAAAATGCTTGGGATTGATGGAGATTTAAGGGATATTGTTGCTGAAGAGTTTTTGATTGGGCTAGTTCCTCTGAAATACAAACGGACTGTGTTTAAATTGTTTGATAGGTTTGGGTTACGGTATAGGAATCTGCTAGAGTTTATTGATCAATTACTTGAAATATAATCTTTATTGTACTTTTTTCTATGATTGAATCTCTTCATGTCAAAGAACGTCTGATGGGGTGAAGCTTTATGTATTTACGTAGAGCAGTAATAATGTTTAGAGCTCGTTATACATCTACATGAAGTATACATATTTGACTGCGAGAAAACAGAATCTAATTTATTCTTTTAAACCAAGTTTGACAACTTTGTATATAGTCGGCCAAGATGAGGGAGTAGCAACTCCCTTTAAAACAGTAGGTGTAATCAATTCAGAAACACTGCAACAGGCACTATCTTGAACATCATTCCAAGTAAACAACTCTCCAATCTTTGGATTCTGTTTACTCATTACTGAATCAATAATCCTAGTGAATATTTGTTGGTAGTTTCCAACTAGCTCTTCAGCAAACGACCGCTTGATGTTCATGTAATAGAAATTCATTGTTACTGCCGCCTCAGATGGCTCAATCATGATATTGATATCAAATTCACTGTAGAATGAAGTATAATCAAGCTGGATGTTTCCATTGGAAAAATTGTAACCTTTGCTATTGCTGGCAGGCATATTTTGGTAGTAAAAGACAGAGTTCCATAGTTTAGGATACCATGGAATAGAACCCGACCATTTGATGTAGCTAGACAAACTTGGATGGTGAACACTTGTAGCAAAACTATCTGCTTGGACGATCTTTAGGAACTCGGAGAGGCTCAAAGATTCATCAATTTGTAGTTTAGTGGGAGAGACATGAATTGCACATCCAACAATACTAGAATCAATAAAAACTTACTCTTCGACATTTTCTACATCCAAATCTCTTCCTGAGAACATGTTGCCAAACAGAACTTGGTTTTTGCCTGTAAAAGAAGCAAGGACAATTCCCCAAGCCGCTTTGAAAATCATTGCTGAAGTTATATTCAACATTGAAGCTGCCTTGTTGACTTTTGATATTGGAATTGCAAATTCTTTTGAAATCTTTTTGACAGTCTTTGAATAATCATACATTGACTGGTTAAATGGTGACATCTTTACATCTTTCAAATAGTGATTAAAGTATTTTTGAGACTCTGATTTGTTTGAAAGGATATACTGAGGCAATCCTTTGATTGAGGCAGATGTCTTTAGTTCTTGACCGTCCATACAAGCAAACATTTCATTCAACAGTCTTCCAAGAGACCATCCATCGTACAATACATGGTGAATGGAAAATACCAGATCAGTGTGTTTGCCTTGCTTTTCAATCAGTACCATTTTAAAATAACAATGTTCTGTCAGAAGAAAGCCTTTCTTTGCCTTTTTTTTCAAGTATAGATCAAGATCTTTTTCTATGGCTATTGAATGGCGGAATGGCTTTTGTACCCCCTGGTAAACTCCTTTATCAGTCAAGAAAAATCTTGTTCTGAGTGCTGGGTGTGCCTTGATCGCTTGATAAAGAGCATCCTCTAGCTTTGTTGGATCAATCGGTGTTGTAATCTTCCAACTAATTTGGAAACAATAGGCATTTGGCTCAACTAGAGTTTTGAGATAGATTGATGCTTGCATAGGAGTTGCTGGATACGTTTCTATAATTGGAGGATCACTTGATTTTATCTTTGACAGTATTTGAGCTTTAACAGAATCGCTAAAATGAAATTGTGTTTACCTCACATTGAGCATGCTATAATCAACTATTGGCTTGCCCTTTGGCAATTCTTTGGTGTAGAGTGCAGCAATTCTTGCGAGGGTTTGTTTTTGGAATACCACTGCCGATGTCAGAGGTAATCCAATTAGTTTTGATTGCTTGGTCATTTGAATTAGCAGCAATGAATCCCCACCAAGCTCAAAAAATGAAGAGTTTTTCCCTATAATGTTGACATCAATCTTCAAGAGGTCTGCCCAAAGAGTAGCCAACTGTATTTCAATAGCAGTGTCGGGCATTTCGAATTCCACTTTGATCTCCATTTGCATTAAAGCTTTCTTGTCTACTTTACCATTTGGTGTAAGCGGTAAAGAATCCATTGGAATCACCACGGATGGAACCATATAAAATGGCATGGAATCTAAAGCCAAGTCTAGGATTTCACTGACATTTACATTGCTTGGAGTAACAAAAGCAACAAGCTTTCCTTGAGCTACGACAACTTCTGCCGAGTCTACCAGCTTCAAATTGTTTTTCACTTCATTCAATTCGATTCTATAGCCATTCAGCTTTACCATATCGTCATTTCTTCCCATAAATTCAATTTCACCATCTTTTGTCCATTTACAGACATCACCCGTGCGATACATTTTTGAACCATCATTTGTGAACACATTATCGATGAATCGCTCTTTAGTTAAATCAGGTCGATAAAGGTACCCTAGGGCAACACCAGTTCCTCCTACTACCAACTCTCCTGGAACTCCAACGGGAACCAAGTTTAAACCTTTGTCCACAATATACAGCTTGACATTTGCAAAAGGACGACCTATAGTAATCGTTTCAATCCCAGGCGAAACTGGCAGTGAAGTGCAAGCAATCGTAATTTCCGAAGGACCATAGGTGTTGTACAGCTTAACAATCGGCGACCACTTTTCAACCAATTCTCGATCAAGTGCTTCGCCACCAACAATAATCTGTTTAATATTAGGATAATCCTTTGGATCCAAAGATTTCAAAAGTGATGGGGTAATGTCCATAGATTCAGCTTCACGAAGAGAGTCAAAACTGTCTGCTTCTTTTAGTATAAGTGTGGAATGGTTTGATAGGCACATGAAAATATCGGATTCACAAGTATCAAAGTTAATTGATACTACATTTGCCCATTTCATATGATCGACTTTGTATGCATTTGGAAGTTGGACAGTTGCATAGTTGGTAAGCGATCGATGGCGAATAACTACGCCTTTTGGCTTTCCTGTCGACCCTGATGTGAAAACAACATATGCCGGATCTTCACCACTAATATCTCTGCATGTAACTGAATCCACTTTATCGTATTTTGAATAATCCAACGAATATACAGTTATTCCAAGAGATTGCAAACTTTCCACCAGTTTTGGATCTGAATCCTCATGAACCAGTGCTCGCTTTGCACGGGCTTCACTTGCAATTGTTGTAATCCGTTGAATTGGCATGGAGTTATCAATAGGAATATAAGCACCGCCAGCCTTCAAAACTGCAAATATACCAACGAAAAATTCAAACGATCTGGTGGTAATGATAGGGATATATTCTCCAATGGCAATATTTTCATTCACCAAAAACTGTCCAAGATTTCTTGCGCGTTCGTTTAATTCCCCATAAGACATTTTCTTGCTGTACTGCTCCAACGCAACCAGATCTGGTTCACTATCAGCAATTTCTTCAAAGGCGTGGTGGGCTAGTTTGTATTTGATTTCCATTTTTGGACCTTCACCGAAATCCAATACTTGTCCTGTAATTCTGGTTGGCAAGGCTTTGATTCTGCTAACTGGGATATTGCTTCTGTTTAAACAGCAATTGATTATATTTTCAGCCACGGTTTGAAATACATCCACAAACTGATTACAGTGCTGATCAGTGATAAACCAAGGGAGGTAAGCAATATTCAATAGATAGTTTGCTGCCTGAGGAAAGATTGTGATACCAAGGGGGAATGATAAATGATTAACGTAGAATAGTTTCTGCAAGTTAATTGGGCATAGCGAAGGTTCAGTAAAAGAATGACGTTTGGTGTTTTGAAAAACAAAGAGTGATTCTACCAGTGACTTTACAGACATCCAATTCTGAATCTGCCCGAGCCCCACAGCAGAATAATTTGACTTTTCGAGATATTCATTTGTCATTTCTTTGAGCAAGTCCATGATAGACTTTTCATCCGACTTTACCCTGCATGGGACACAACTGATAATTGGACCAGTAATGCCTTGGATTCCTTCGAGGGGAATTTCTCTTCCAGAAACAACTTCTCCAAAGGTAACGTCTTGATTGGCAGCAAATATTTGCAGGGTAATACCCCACGCAGCTTTCAAGATGATGGCCTGAGTGGAGCCAGAATATAACGCTGCTTGTTTTAGTGAATCAACTGAAAAATTACTATGATAATCAATAGTTTTGAATACAGTTTCTGGTGTCTGGATTTTCTTTGTAAACATGGTTGACGGAATAGTGCCATCTAAATAGCCAAGCCAGTAGTTGCGAAGCTTTTCCTGATCTTGAGAATAATAGTATTCGATAAATGGTTTATATTGGACCGTATTAGGTGTTAAATTGTTGAAAAACGCTTGTTCAAAATCTCTAAAGAATATGCCCAAACTCCATCCGTCATAGTTAACGTGATGAAAAGTGTAAATGAAATAGGTTTCTGCTTTTGTCTTTAAAACAGTAGCCCTAGCCCAGTATGGATCCAACTCTGTAAATCCACGCAATTTATCTGCTGTTAAGAAAGACTCGAGTTCTTCCTCGACAATATCCAAGGGAGGCACATAGTTGTGGTTGATGAATTGATAAACAGTTTGATCAACAATACAGACTCTGGTTTTCAGTATATCATGTTTGGCGACTACTTTTAACCAAGCTTTAAAGTAGGCTGTTGGGTCTTGGCTGTCCTTGACTTTCCATATTGCGTGATCTAGATAAGCTGAACTCTTTTCCAAGGTTGAGCCAAACATTGCCTCTTGCATGCTGGTACATGGGTAGCAATCAGGGGTTTCCAAATTGAATCTTGAACTGATTTCTTTTGCAATATGCGCTCTGAGGTTAATGTCAATTTACTCTATAACGATCGGCTTTGTTTGGATAGCCACTCTGGCGCATTTGCCTCTTTCTGCTAGCTTCTTTACGGTACGCAAAGTAAAAATATCTGCTGGTGAGAGGTGAATATTGGCTTTAGCACATGCATTTGAGAGCAAAACCACTGAAATGGAATCACCTCCAAGGTTGAAAAAGTCGCTATCAGCAAGCAAATATGTTCGATTCAAATCCAAAGTTTCAATAATCAACTTGGCGAGCTGTTGTTCTTGTTTTGTCAAACTATTCATTGCATGTAACGAAATATCCATAGTCTTTAGCGAGTCTCCGTCTTTTGGAATAGTATCCACTGCAACAACAACACTTGGGATATTTCCGGGCAAACAATTCGATATGGCTCTAGTTATTTCGCCAGCATCACAAGACTCTTCCACAAATACAACTAATTCGTTTTCGATCTCTAGGATTTCAAAATGATCAATTCCAAGGGATTTCTTTAGTTCCTGTTTATCTACCTTGTAGCCTTGAATAACTAAACTGTCGCTCTCGCCATCAAAGTTTAAAAACAGATGATCCTCCATTATGATATGATTCAAGCTGGAAGAGTTAAAGTTTCTAAGAGTAACCTTGCCAATTCCATATGCTTTCCCAGGACCAAAGTCAACCACATGTGCTGGATCTATGTTATCACAGACCATTATCCAATCCAAAGGCTTTTCGAAAATCAGCTCCAACAAAAGACGTGTTAAGCTTTCCCGATGATTACGTAAATCGCTTCCTACATTAGTACAGGATACCATCAAAAGTATTGATTACGGGAACCTTCAGGTCTGTTCCATGCCAGAATTCTTGATCAATATCACCCAGAACTAAATCGATGCATTCCCGCAAATGGTGAGTGTGGAATGGTGCTTCAATTGGAAGATATTTGAATTGCACGCGATCATTTTCTTGCTGAATCTGAATTAGTAAAGTTTACCTTTTGCAACACACTAACAATTTGAGTTAAATCAGATTCCAATCCACACAAGACCATTGATTTGCTTGAGTTTATCAATCCAATACCAACATGCTTTTCCGCTCCATTGTAATCTGAAACTATACGGTTTAAATGATCCAACGTGAGACCATTCACAGAAAGCATTGGTGAGCAAGTACCATCAGAATTTCTGTATCCATCCCAGAATCCTGCAGTCCTTTCGCCAATTAAAGATAATAGACGAATGGCATTTGAAAAGTTTTGCTTGAAATCTTGAATGGTAGCAGATGATGAAACAGCGACAGCAGAAACGAGTCCTTGACTATGCCCCAAT
This sequence comes from Boothiomyces sp. JEL0838, assembly GCA_027604245.1. Taxonomy (NCBI): domain Eukaryota; kingdom Fungi; phylum Chytridiomycota; class Chytridiomycetes; order Rhizophydiales; family Terramycetaceae; genus Boothiomyces; species Boothiomyces sp. JEL0838. The sequence continues at coordinate 1,610 of JADIIY010000089.1, read as the reverse complement.
ATACTGGCGAACGATTGGTTGAATTCTCGAGGTGAGAGATCATGCTCAAGGCAGGAAATGTAGTAATGGCACAATTGAGTTAACCCAATCAATGGACAACTAATCGCAAGTGAAGCCAAGCGTGCTTTGTTTGGCGCTTCTTTTGTAATCCAGTCAATCAAAGGCCATCCCAACACACCCGAGGCAATTTGAATCAATTCTTGCAACCTTGAGGGATGCTTGTTGTACAACCATTGTAACTCTTGAAAGTAAAAGTGATTCTGTCCCTGACCGCCAAATACAGCAACCAGATTATGATTTGATTGTATCACCATTGAAGTAAAATAAAAGATGCGAAAGCTAATAAAGGGTGTTGGCACGTTGGTCAAAGCTTTTATCATACCCGATCTACCTTTACCATTTTCAGATGTCACACGCCACTGAACAGAGAAGAATTTGTTGGCGAGTAGATATAAGCAAACAATATCTGGGCGAAAGCTATATAATCCGCTCTTCCTAATAGTATCGCCTGTATTTGAATGGTGGTGCTTTAAAGAGATTGTTGCTGATTGTACTTTTTGGTGTAACCCCATGAGTCCCATTCCAACCAAAAAAGGGTGCGGACCGAACCCAATCAAATTTCGCCCAAAATAGTGGGTAAGAAAAAAAAAGTCAATTATGCCAGTGCATTTGTTAGAGGAAGAGAAATAAAGGGGTTTTCTTGATTGGGAAATTTCCTTAAAGACTTGATAACTTGGACGATGCGACCAAGCTCACAGTTATAAGAGATTTTATTCAAGGTTATGTTTCACTAAGAGCATTAGTAGAAGCCTTGTTTCCAGCCGATCGAGTAGACATTATTTTCTTGTCTGATGGCTTATCACTCTTTTTTGACCCGCTCTTTGTTTCCCTCGAAGCAAGAATCTCCTTCATCAACGGGTGAATTAGCGCAATATTGATTGACCAAAACAAATAAATCAATTCCGATGCAATTGGGCTTTCAAAAATAATAGAGCACAATAAGGACAAGAAGAAGCCAATCATGTAGACGAACTGGATAGTAACTGTCAACCAGAGAGATATTGGAGCGTTTTTACCAATTTGGAACAATCGTGTCATTTCCTTTACAAACCAAGAATGAACAGCAATTTCTTGCAGGAGCAAGCCAATATTGATGATATTCCATACAAGCGCAGATATAGCCCCCAAGTTTCCGTTGAAATACCCAGCGATAGATATAATATCAGCTATTGGATAGAGAATTGGATAAATCCATAGAAAGTTGGCCAGGTTTCTTTCCTGGTCAGACATGAGACAAGACTTTAAGCGAATAACATAGGCAAATTCGAGCAAGCACGTGGCCAAGATATCGCATAGATTTCCCAGAATATTCAATGGCAGCACCACACTGTCACTTACGCCAGTAGCCAGTACCAGTAAAGAGATGATGTAGATAGACTGGGCACCTATAGTTACCAAGATCATCATATTAATAATCCCGGTGAATCCTCGTCCATAGAATTTGCAGTTGGAAAGAGCATAGCCAAGAATGATCAGAGCTAATGAGTAAAAAATCGGCCCATATGCCATGGTCTGGGAGGGGGAAAAGAAGGAAGGAGAGAGAAAGAGAG
>JADIIY010000088.1:0-49033 GCA_027604245.1 Boothiomyces sp. JEL0838 | reverse complement strand
TCTAACTCTCCAGTTGAAGGGAATTGTGGGTCTCCGCTGCCCCCACAAGTCGAATCACTAATTGTTGGGAAAGAAACCGATTGACCATTTTGTGAAATAATTTGGTCGACAGAGGTCAAAACACCATTAGTAGCCCTAAAGTAAGTTGAAACAGTGAATGGTTGCATCGAATTGAACTGTCTATAAGGGCCAAACACATTCAAAGATCTAGAATTCCTTCCACATCCCCAGTGATCGCAGTTACCGGAAGAACCAGTACAAGAATGAGAGGTTACTTGAGTAGCTGCTGCGTTGGCTTCAAACACATCAAATTCTGTGCAGGTACCTTGGGCATCACAATAGCCAGTTCCTTGTGTCAAATTAATCTTACCTATTGGTGTATTGAGATTCATCTGAGAAAAATATAGGGCAGCATTGAACCCACATTGCATCTGAGATACATCAACGTCAAAAGTCAATACTTTGTTATTGAGTTGGAATGGAAAGTGCCTATTTCCACTTTCATCAGTCAAGTACATTCTTGATCCACCGTTTTGCATAGACATTTGGATTCCACCTTGGAACGAGGATATCCCAAAAGTCGAGTAGTCCCTAGATGGACCGCTAGCAGTATCAATTATAACGCCAGTAGCTTTCCAATAGCAATTGCTGCTGGTTTCGCAGTAATATAATGGCATCGACAATAGCCCGCTTGCAGTTGTAGAGGGTATTGATTGGGGGTTTGCAAGGACAGGTACAATAGTGATCAGCAGAGGGAACATATTGGTAAAACTGTGTGATTTCCTGTTTTATAGCCAACTTTGGTCCTAGAATTTTAGGCTAAAAGTTTGCTTGTAGATGGCATAGGATTCTTTTCTGTCACATGCACAAATATAAAATCTAGCTATGGAATATCATCAGATTTAACTGCATTTAGATAACGAACCAAAAAAGATTGTTCCATCAATATGGCTATACCAGTTGTTCCATGATTCTACGAGTGAATGATGAATTGATAACTACTATGAAATGGTGCGGGATGTCCAAGCGGTCAGCATGAGCCAGCAAGAAAGAAAAAGTCTGGAAAAGTGCAAGTATACAAAAAAACTGGTTGCAATAGCTGATTCTTAATAAATTAGTACTACCATTGAATTTGGCTTTAATCTACCATTGGGCTATGGCAGAGTAGAGCAGTTTTCATCCAAGGGTATCTTTAACAGTCATGTGAACAAATGGACACACTCAGTCACGCTTCTTAAAGAAATCACCATTTGTGGATCAACTGTTGATCCATTGACTTTGTATCAGGTTACTTTATGAATCTTGAATATCAAAGTATCCCTTGCACTACATACGCACAATATAGATTTCATGAAAGCAAAACTTTATTTGAATGCTGTGCTACAACGAGCGCAATGAAAGATTGTAAAACTTCAAGGTATTTGAACCATGAGAGACAGTGTTGCAGTCATTGTTTGCATAACCACCATCTAACCAAGACATTCCATTTCCACCAGATCCCCAAATCGAGAACACCAAGGTCATTCCGCTATTAAAAGCAGAGCTCATTGCCTCTAACTCTCCAGTTGAAGGGAATTGTGGGTCTCCGCTGCCCCCACAAGTCGAATCACTAATGGTTGAGAAAGAAACCGATTGACCGTTTTGTGAAATTGTTTGGTCGACAGAGGTCAAAACACCATTAGTAGCCCTAAAGTAAGTTGAAACAGTGAATGGTTGCATCGAATTGAACTGTCTATAAGGGCCAAACACATTCAAAGCGCGAGAATTCCTTCCACAGCCCCAGTGATCGCAGTTACCGGAAGAACCAGTACAAGAATGAGAGGTTACTTGAGTAGCTGCTGCGTTGGCTTCAAACACATCAAATTCTGTGCAGGTACCTTGGGCATCACAATAGCCAGTTCCTTGTGTCAAATTAATCTTACCTATTGGTGTATTGAGATTCATCTGAGAAAAATATAGGGCAGCATTGAACCCACATTGCATCTGAGATACATCAACGTCAAAAGTCAATACTTTGTTATTGAGTTGGAATGGAAAGTGCCTATTTCCACTTTCATCAGTCAAGTACATTCTTGATCCACCGTTTTGCATAGACATTTGTACTCCATTAGGAATGGAAGATACTCCATGTCCACCATAGTTTGTCGATGGCTTGTTTCCCTCATCAATGATCAACCCAGTCCACTTTGTTGAACACCCGTTAGAGTCACAGTATTGCAAAGGCATAGACATTTGCCCATTAGATGCAGCGTTTTTGATAGAATCAGCAGATACGTAAAGGAATGCAGCGAATACCAAAGTTTTCATTGCAGTTCATGGAAACTACGCGCCTTTTATATGCTTCCATGGTCTTTCAAGTTTAGGCTAAAGCAGATATGATTGACTGCGGCTCTATCTTGTTTGGTCACGTTGGTGCACAAGTTTGTCTGGCACCACTTGTATTTGCAATAGTGGAATAAAGGAAATCTGAGTTTGAATTCCCTTAGCTTACAAAGAAAACTCTTTTCTTAGGAATTTTTGAAAATGGTACTTTCTTGAACTTTACCCTCGGTAATGCTTTCAAGTTACCTGCAAGAGTACTCCAATTACAATGTCTCCAGGTTATAATATCGATACATTTAGCTGAAGCATGTATTGGGAGTGGCAGTGCTAACAGTCTGATGACCTTTGGTTCTTTGGTAGTCACGATACTCTTAAAAACAGTTCAGTGCGTGTTGTCTCTATGGAGGGATAAAATACACTTCAAGCTAAATCTAATGCAGGCTGATTCTAACCCTTGTAACAGCATTTAGTTGATTTTAGATGCAGTTAATCAGTCAAGAAACTCTCATGAACAACATTTCTCTACTCGAATGAGTACCAGCTTAATCATCCTCAGCGATGGCATTGAAAGCAGGTTAGCAATGCTACAGACATAAGGGTATTATACCAAATGGTGCTCAAGTTCAGCAGATCTTCTCAAGTTGTAATCATAGTCAGATAAGCAGATTCTATACCAGTTACAGAGACCCAGTTGAAGTTTGTCTCTCAAACAAGTTTGAAATTATTCACCAGTGTCTCTCCGTTTATCGTATCGAATTTCGCTCAGGTTGGCAATATACATGTAGCTGCTCACCGAGAATTTCAAGAGTAAACAACCTACGCGTTTTGCCAATTTTAGTTTATGAATAGCATATACGTTTCCGTTGATAAACGACACTACAGTCTTCCAAATGACCTTCCTCGGCCAATTGTAGATGCACCAGCGCCTATCAATCAAATCGCAGCTAGGTTTTACACACTAATAATAGTGCCGAACCAGTAGATTTGGATGAAATCCGTCTGGATATGCCTGCCTCTGATGAGCCTTTGATTCAACAAGTCGACGAAACCATGTTTGAAAAGGTATGACGTTTATTAATTTCCGATGTGCGGTACAGTAAAACAAATCACCTTATACATTTGGGGTGGAGTCGAAGCTCTGTCCGAGGGAGTTGCGGACTTTCTTGGAATAACTACACCCAGGTATGAAGTGTATATGGACGACGCTATAGAATTCGAAAACCAACGTGAGGTAAAAAACACTAACACAGTCGCTGCTCCGTCAGGAACAAGAATCGCAGCAAGCAAAGCTATTAGCCAATGCCCTTTCTGATGCCACTCGTTTATCGTAAAAATTCTTCAAATAAACTTTGTCAAATCAAAATGTTGAAAATCCCATTCAAAAAGACTGAGGAAATCTCCTTTGCAGAGCCGCTAAAGTCTGCGATTCTCAACATATTTAACGAAGATCCGTCTGCCTATTCGGATGATTTTGAAGCGCTGGAAGGATTGCGTCAATCTATTTTGGAGCCGCAAGTTCATGAAGCAAGCGCAAATGCCCACTTGACGTATACGAATTTTAACCATAGTTATTACGCTCAATTGCATTATTTGGAATCAAAATTTGTCTTTAATGAACAGAATGTAAGGATGATCTAATGCAGATTAAAATATTCTTTACCTGGGGAAATGCATTCGGAAAGAAAGAGTTTGTCAGTAGCCATAACATTGGATTTGAAAAGGCAAGCATTCTGTTCAATTTGGGAGCGATATATTGTCAGTTGGCGGATCAAGCTGGAACAACTTCAGAGGAAGGAATCAAAAAATCTGCCGCATACTATCAAGTACTATTAGTCTGATATAGCAATCCGCAGGGGCATTTCAATGTATTTTAGATAACCTTCATGCTTGGGATATCAGTAGCACTGCAAATACGCAACTCAACGCATTAACCAACTTGATGCTTGCCCAGGCTCAAGAAGTGTTCCTACTTAAAGCGATTGCAGGTATATGCTTTTTAATTCAAGGTAAAATGAGGGAAGGGACTCTGGCAAAGTTAGCGATGCAAGTTTCAACATTCTATAGCATTTCTCATGAAATTGCAGCACAAACATCATTGTTTGACAAGGTAGATGCATTCTAAACTAGCAATGGTTGTCTTGTATGCAAGCAAAGCAACACCATTTCTGTGCTGTAGCAAGATATTGTAACTTTTGTTTAATGCAGATAAATCAATAGAAGTTGAAGCTGCTGGGAAATATGGAGAGCAAGTTGGATGGCTGGCTGCAAGTTTGGAAGCTACCAAGGCCGCGAGCGAAAAGAATATTATCAAAAACCTGTCAATGCCAGCCCTAGAAACAGAGTTGAAGGTATTTCAAGTCTCATTCAGAATTTTGCTTCAACCGTGGATAATGCATTCCAAAGAGCAAACAAGGACAATGACAAGATATACATGGAAGCTGTTCCGGCGGTAGCTAACTTGGACCCGCTTCCTCCAGCTAGAATGGTTAATCCAACACCTATTCCGGAATTGTCTGTTTTGTCTGCCTTTATTACACAGCCATTATTCAGAAACCTGGTTCCACTAAAAATTCATCAAGCAGCCTCCAAGTATTCCTACAAAAAAGATCAATTAATTAAAAGTGTTACTGACAAACTGAATGAAGGAACAGGATTTGCCCAAAGGTAACATGTATTGATATTAGTATTCTGGCCTCCCTTAGATTACCTGGATCGATTGAAGCGTTAGAACAACCAATTGGACTACCTAATACTGTCATTGAAAGGTCAAAAGAAGTAAGAGAAAAAAGCGGAGCTAGAGGAATTGAAACTTTGTGGGCGACTTTAACAAAATCTGCCGCACAAGACTGGGATATTCTGAAGGAGTGTATTGCTCTGCTTGATCAGGAAGAAAAGGAAGATGAACAGTCCCGATCTGCCCACGGTGCAAAATGGACTAGAACCCCATCTTCAACCTTGACAAGAAATTTACGGGATAAATGCTATGAATACAAAACTAAAATGGAAACAGCAGATAAATCAAACGAAATCGTTCGAGGAAAAATTGATACAAATATTGCATTGATTGAGCACCTGGGATCTAGCCAAAAGGAATTGGAAGCATCTATACCTTCAAGCACTCAAGCATCAACTTTGGCATTGAAAGATCCAAACCTGAAAATCCTAAAACAAAATTTGGACTTGTTGAACCAAAATATCAAATCTCGAGCAGAGCTGATCCAAAGAATAAAAAAGATGGGAGAAAACGATGATATTGGTCCAGCACTCACACAAAATGCGATCTCTAATTCACCATTGGATGAATCAGTATTGTTTGATCAACAAATTAAAATTTATCAAAACGATATCGATTTATCAGAAAGACTATTGGCTGATCAGGAAAAATTGATGGATGTGATTACATCTGCCAACAAAACTTTTATGGATTCTAGACAGACAAATACTATGATTAGAGAACGTGAAGAAGCACTATCTAATTTGGATAGGGCATACAAGGTTTTTAGAGATATTTCTGGTAATTTGGAAGAAGGGATAAAGTTTTACAATGATTTAGAATCAGTTTTACACAAACTTCGCCAGCAAATCCAAGATTATTGCAAAGGCCGATCATTTGATAGTCAGCGGTTGATCCAGCAGTTTTCCAATATGAGTATGAATTCCGGTTACGCTCAACAAGCATCCCAGCCTTTGTATGGTGGCCCAACCAACTACAGTCCAGCGCCATCCTACAATCAACCTCAACCGCAGCCAGGAGTTTGGAATCCTAGTCAAGCAAGGCCACAGTATGGCTATCCACAATCTGGAGGGCAACAAATAGTTCCTGACGGATGGAATCAACCTCCAGATTCTTATCAAAACTACCACCAACCGCAATTTTCTCCGCAGAGTGCCCAGTCACAACCATACCAACCTAGGGCGTATCAACCAAACCAACCATTTCCGCAAGGATACGGCAATCTTCCACCTCCCGGACACAGTGCTTACCCTGGACAGTATCATTCTGGCCAGCAGATGCCTCCTGGACAATTCTCTCAACAGTCTGGGCAAGTACCACCACCTTCAGGATATACTCCGCCGGTATATTGGAATCAAAGCGGTCCAAGGCCTCAGCAATAGCTTTAAAATAAATGTTTTATGTGGCGAGTAGTCATTTCTTCTCATGGTGAATAGTCTTTGCACGTCCATGCTTGGCGCACGATAATCAAATGATCCACTTAGTTGAACAGTAAAGAAATACGCAACGGGATGATATTCCATTCATCTATTCTTCCTGCCGGTGTTCGCGGTTCTTATTTAGGCAACTCTCCCTTTTGATTTTTTCCAAAAGTAATTCTGATCACGCTATTTCGCGTTGCCGATGGTCAGTGACCCACCGATCTCACGTTCTCATAAATTCGGAATTCCAAATCTTTATAACTAGGGGGGTTCGTATCATTTTATTACATGCTTGCACAAGCCAGCGAATCATTAGATAGAACACTCGCGTATCACGCCTATTTAGCATGCATTGCTGTTGTGGTGGCCTGCGTTCTTGGAGTATATATATGTAGAAAACCTAGATCAAGTAGAAATCACTTGAAAGTAGACTTGCGGGAGGTCAAAGTAGATAGTATCCAGCCATTCAAGCCCACGATAGAAGATATCCCTCCAATCCCCAAAGCCCATAAAAAATCTATAGCAATTGATCACTCACCAAATAGAACTGTAACTCTAAATAGAATATCATCGTTACCCATCACGCTAGACACTAGAAAATCATCATTGCAATCTTCGATTGGAGAGAGAAAGAGCTCCCTATACACTTCTCCATCTCTCCAGTTCAATTCAGAAACAAACCAATTAGAACCCATCTCTGCTCATAGATTATACTCTTCCGCCATATTTAGTGAGAGCGAGATGGAATCCATCCAAAAATACCTGCCAAAAACAATCCAAGAGGAGGATCGAAAAGAAGCAGATTATATTCAAGTGCTAGATGCGTACATTGAAGATTATTTCATCCAAGAGGAATTATCGGTCCTGCAAAAGGATCGGGGAAAGTCAGACTGCGATGGTCTCATCAAGCCTACTGCTGTTAAACCGCCGCAAAAAGTCTTGTTCCAGTATAATATCAATGAAGATACTCCAGAGTTCTGGTAATATATCCGTTTTTTCAAGTCTGTTAATTCTGCATTTTCAAGTCTATTAATTCCGCATTTGCTCACAGTATCGTATGCATTAGATTGCTAGCATTCTCCCATTTCCTAATCCATTCGCGGGCTGGTTCTATCACCTGTTATCAGGTTTGACATGAACAGCTAAATTTTGGCGCACAGATGGAGATGCTTGGAAAAGGAAAATAAGTTTGAAATTTTAAAATGAGCTTGCGAAAAACTCCAAAAACGCCTGTTCCCATTACATCCTCAAGGGAAATCCTAGTGGTTGGTAATTCTTAATAATATCAGGATTAAATCCGGCTTTTCAATCTACATTACACTTTGACAATTTCAGACCAGGACATGTGAATAGAGCAGCTAGGAAATGCAACTCTATTGGAGGCAAAGGCCAAAATTTTGCAATCGCTTGCTCACAGTATGGAGAAACCGACAAGATTACCGTCCTGCAGATGACTGGGGGTATGACTGGTTCGTATATTGTTTCTTACTTGGATGAGCTGTCTATCGAGCACATTACCAGTACATATAACTAACCTAGTTCCTATATCAAAAACTACTAGGACTTGCACAACAGTTTTGGACAAAAAAACAGGTTCAATGACTGAGCTAATTGTAATTTTTAGTTTATTGTAGGAACCCGCAGGAAGAATAGAGATTAAAGAAAGACAAGTCCTAGAAGAAACAATCAAAAAGATTGTTCCGAATTCGAAACGATTGGAAGGAATCGCGTTGTGTGGCACGTTACCCCCAGGATTATCTGGTTCAACTTACTCTTTAATCGCCCAATTAAAACCGGATGACTGTGTGGTGTTACTGGATGCATATCAGAATATTGAGTGTTTGAACACAAGAAAAGTAAATATCTTGAAAATCAATTCCGAAGAATCTAGAAAGCTTGTTGGAGCTCATGAAGATATGGATCTCGTTGATGTTGCTAAAACCATTCTACAACAGTACCAACTTGGAATCTTGGCAATCACTGGTATCTTAATTTAATTCAGATGGGCCGTCTGCCGCGTATTTATTTGAACAAGGAGCTCAAACAAAAATGCATACATACGATATACCATCTCTGGAAAATATTATTCAGGATTATGATTTTAGTAATTCTCCTCTATCCTCATCGATTACTTCAAGTCTTCCAGAAGCTACTGGTGAAGCTTTCCAGTCAAGAGTCGGGTCACATCAAAACTTGGCAAGCATGGGAGATTCGCAAGACTTGCTGCTAAATCCACTTGGGGCTGGAGATACCTGTTCTGCTATATTTTTATTGGAATATTTAGATACAAAGGTAATTCGTTTTAATATAGAATGCCAGTCTAGCTTATCAACATGGTCTTGCTGCTGCGAGTGCCAGCTGCTTGATGATTGACAACACCAGTCATTTCGATAAAAGAATCAAAGGATTGATATTTGACCAAATCACAATGGAAACATCAATATTATAAATAAAATCTTTGATTAATGTCACAATTTATTGGTTGATAAACATAAAAAATTGGCGAAGAGTATCTGACAAGATCTCTGGAAGCTTTTCAATATTTCTTACAACAACATAGTAATCGAATGGAAAAGTATCCATGTATCTCTCAACTCTAAGTATTGGCTTGTTTGTCACCGAATCAAAATCGTATGATACGCTAGACATATTTAGAATTGAATCCTTTTCTGGCCGAGTGTCCAACATGATAAACACTATGGCAATTCTTTCTTCTGCTGCAGCACGTACTCTGGCTTTGATGTATTCGTGGTCGTCACACAAACCATCGGAAATTATTAGCTGTAGCTGCCATAAATCGCTCGTCTGAGATAGCTGTCGCGAATGCTTGAGTATTTCTAGTGACTGTTCCATCAGTAATTTCACCTTTGTCTTTTCTTGCTTAAAAGTAAATGATTGGATCACTTGTGCCCCAGCCTCGTCCGACCAAGGCTTTTCGAATGGATGCAACAGTAGTACCTCTTCACCAAAACTGAGCACGGATATCTCACCAACTTCTAATTGTGCTAAAGCATTGGTGATTAATGTGAGGGATTCATATGCTAATTGAACAGAGTGCGTGGATGACATTGATAAAGAATCGTCAATTGCAATCATAATTTGGTAGGTTCTTTTGGACGGCTTGGTTCTGCGCAACCAAATTTTATCCTTTTTGAATTGAGACGCAATATAGGATATGATCTTTCTCATATTTAACCTTTTTCCAGTTCTGTAATCTCCTTTTAATTTGGTAGAAAGTGTCGGCTCCAGTATCAACCGTAGTTGTTCACACAACAAGAATGAAAAATCTCTGGTCAAAGTTGTATAGTTTTTCCAAAGCTCTTTTGAAACCTGAGGATCTTGACCACTCTTTCTCCATTCAGACATTTTTTGTTCAAGAATTAAACGGAGTTGATCATAGTCTAATACTTCATCACTATCTCCAAGCTCCATTGTCCTATCGTCATCCGCAATTTGTGTATCATTGAGGTGAGTGATTTTCATAGAGTTTTCTACTTCATTGATCAAATCGTCATTTGTTGGATCTGGGTATTCTTCTTTATCCACTTCCATTTCTTCTTCATCTTCTACCTTGGATTTAAGTTGCCCACCAACACCTTTATTCTGTTCATTCGTTGAAGGTTCGATGGTAGCTGTTGGTTCCGTTGGTTCCTTTTGCTTGTCCATGTCATCCATATCCATTGACTCTTCTTCTCTATGTTGGTTTTCATTCTCCTCTTCCCCTAAAGCAGCTTTATCCATTTTGTCCAGCTGCTCTTTATCAGCAACTCCAAGGGCTTGATGGTCACCTTGATCTTCATCATCCTCTTTCACATACTCAAAGTCTGCATTTTGAATATCAATGTCTTGTTTGCTTTCTGGCTGATTTTGCGATTGATTTTCTTTAACACTGTCTGCGATATCTCTTAGTCTGGACAACCACTTTTCCATCGCGTTTCCAACACTACGATGTGGATTTGGTTGAGATGAAATATCTTGTTTGTTGGAAGAATCCTTCATTTCGGATTTGCTAACTTGCTTGTTTGTCTTCTCTCCCGTCGCATCATCCATATTAAGATCTTGGACAGAGTCTTGAACTTCTGAATTTCCTGCGTTATTTTGCTGGTCTTGAATGGAGCGATCCCCTCCCTTCCCTTCTACTCCAAATGGCTGATTAGATTCTGCTTTGCTTTGGTCTTGTGCATCTGTGCCTTGAAGTTCACCTTGATCTTGATTATCGTCAATTTCGGGATTAGTATCACCTAGTCCATGAGACGGTTCGTTTTCTGGTGATTCTTCTTCATCCTCGTTTTCATTTTCTGGTGATTCTGAATTTTCATCACCTTCATTATCTGGGTTTTCAGTTTCCTGATCTAATTCTTCCAAGTCAGGCAAATTTGAATCTTCTAGATTTCCTTGGGTATCAGGTTTATCAACATCCATTTCTTCCGATTGTTCCTGTTCTGGATTGGCATCTTCCATGTCATCTTCAGGCATGTTATTCATACCATCTTCGTCACCATCTAATTCCAAGTCTTCAGGCAAATCCATTTCGTCATCTTGATTTTCATCCAGTCCATGGTCTTCTTTTACGTCTATACCATGACTGTCTTCATACTTATCTTCAGTATCTTCGTTAATTTTTCCCTGATCCTCTTGATTTTCTGTGGAAGCTTCTTGGGACTCTTCCTTCTTGTCAGTCGGTTGTTCTTTAGAGTCTTTATTTTTTTCATCCTCATTCTGACCGTCTTCCTGTGCAGCTGTTTCAAGTTCTCCAGAAGGGTTATCCAAAGCAGAGTCTCGTTCAGTTTTTTCGTCTTTGCCGTTGCTCTGATTTTGATCTTCATCTCCCCACATTTTCTCATCTACCACATCTGCCAAATCATCATCCAAGTTGCCCATTTGTTCATCTGGGTCTTCTCGGTTTTCATCTTCCTCTTCGTTTTCTTGGTTTTCATCATCGGAAACATCCTCCAAGGCACCATCAAAATCATTTTCCATTTCAATAGCATCATCTTCTTCTTTAAGGTCATTTTTATCTGGAGGTGGGGCCTTTTCTGTGTCATTCTTTAAACCTTCCACTTCATCCTGATTTTCAATTTCATCAGACACATCTTTCTTTCCTTCACCTTCACCAATACCCATGCCTTCCACGTTATCTTGCAAATCCCCTTCGTCCTCATTTTGATCTTCATCCTTGGGAATGCAGAAGCCATCCTTTAGTAAACCATAGAAAGTATTGGATAGTATGTACTGGAATTTCACAACAGATTTGTGGAACAAAACTAGCTCTTGCAATCTGTAGAAGGTCATTAGAATACACTGATGTACTAAAGGATAAAATCTCTGCAGCTGGAGCAGTAAAAATTTACGTTCAGTGGAATCTCCATTGATATTTGTTAAAAATTTGGACCAGGTGTCGCAACTATTCTTGATTGTATCACCAAGTAACGCAATATTGTTGGCAGGAACACAGGAAAGAATTTCTGCATGTGAAGTAGCCAATTGCTTGGATTTCCAACCTAATTCGTTTTCCTCATTTTCTTCTGGATTGACATCTTCCTTCTTACCCCTCAATCGCTGGATAACAAGTAGAGTCTTTTCAATGCAAGTATCCAGCTCTCCAAGACAGTCTTGTAATGTATTCGAGCAAGAAGTATTGTCGGTTGGCAACAACAGTTGGTTACTGCTATTCAGGAATTCCATAAGCGGAGATAGGATAAATCGATAATTTGGATACTGGGATATACTTGTTTCAATGATTTCGGTACATTTAGAAACAGATCTTTGGATTTTTGATACCAAATTTCGTATAGGCAAAGTTGGTAGTGAGGTGATTTCAGAATTTGTAATAAAGTATTTGTGTTCTTTACATTCTTCCACAATTTGGGATACTTCTACAGAAAAGTTATTGAACGCTGAACAAATCTTTGGGTCTATTCCATCCACAGACTCCAAAACAAGCACAGTCTGGGTTAATACAGCAAAAAGATCAGATGCTGTTTTTGAAGCTTGCTTCATTAAATTGGGATATTTTCCAGACTCCAAAGACTCATCCAGAGTCTTCAACTGCGTAATATGCTCGATAACGTTTACTAACTGAGGAGACACACTTGAAAATACAGCCCTTTGACCTAAACTCATGTGCAAAAGATCATCCAAATATCCCACGAACTTCTCCATTTCCAAAGTTGAAATGTCTGGTGAATGACTAGATAGTAATTTCCTTACTGCACCTAAACGGGCAATATTTCTACAATAATAAATATCAGCTCTATCTAAGATTGGCTTTAAATCAACCGAATTGGATGCGATGCCATATCTTTCTGTTGCTTCAACCAATTGTGTAAATTCTGGTTCTGGATGTGAATGCATGTAAACGGAATCCTGGTGTGCTATATACTTTTGACTACAACGGGAATTGAGACCAATAAAAGTTAAAGCTTTGAGTAAATCCACTAGTGCCTTCTTTCGAATCATTTTTTGGCCTTTGGCTGTTTTCGATTCTGCACTTAAACTTGAATTAATTGACTGGAATTCTTTGATTCTATCTATAATTGTAGTTCCGAATTCATTCAAATTAGAAATGGTGTCAATATACTGTACATTGGCGGAAATTTCAAGGGCAAAATGCTTTGATTTCTCATACAGATTCTGTAATTGAGAAAGTCGTCCTTCTTGGAGCTTTGCCCCAAAGTCTTGACTATCAATTGATAAATTGGATACGAATACCAATGCGCTACTTTGTAATTTGCCGATAGTTGAATCTATTTTTTCAATCGGCTTTAAGACAGGCATATTTTCGTGGTACCGAGCTATTATTTCCTTAACTCGTAATTGAAGTTCCAAACGATATTTCTTTACAAACTTGTTAAGGTGGTGGTGAGTCCTTTTGGCACTTTCCTTCAATGCAAATACATTAATGTCCTTCCATGTCGCAATTTTTACATATTCACGCAATTCTTTCAGAATTGGCTTTCGAATTTGCTCTATAGATTGGTCAATCATTGGAATGAATTGTTGATAAAATGCATGCACATTGTTCAGAGCGTTCTGGACAAATTCAATTATTGCAATGCCACTATGGATGCTATTGGTTGACTGCATATAGTTTCTGAAGGATTCTATCATTTTCATTCTTGCCTTAAACTCTCCAATGGAAGAGGTGACTAAGAATTCATCCAGGGACTGTAAGACATCTTTACAGATATCATTTGCCGCTAAATCAGCCTCCTCACATTAATTATTGCTTACCTTGTTTCCTGCTAACCCAGTCACAATTTTCCAAAGATGGAACCAATGGGCTGCTGCTCTTTCAGAACATTTTCTGTTTTCAATTTCCAATAGTTCTCTCCAAGTTTCCAATTCTAACTTTCTCCATTGGATGATTAGATTGGTTACTTCCAGTAATTCGCTTTTTAACGAAAACTCTTTACTAGAGTAATTCTCCCAGTCTTCTGACTTTACTAACAGCAATTCTAGCCCTGTTAAAAGTTTCATAATCGGAGATGTAACTGGGAACGAAATTATCCTTCGACAGATTAGTGCCAAGTTATTTAGAACCGCATGAGATGGCCAATGTGCAAGAGCTTTGTTCAAGGCTGATTCATAACTGAGAATTACCGGCTTTAGTTTTCTAGCTTGGTAGACGTTTGGATCATTGTAGAAATCGTACAGTTTGTCTTTATCAAGTTCTAAAGGATGAGTAAGTCTGTCAATATGCCACTTTGCAGCAACTAAAAATCCACTTCTACATAGGCTATCAACATTTCCGGGAGGGATTATGCTATACTGCTGCGAAAGTGTCACTGCAGTGTCAAACAAGTTTTCATATGAACTGGACCACTCTTTAGAAAATAGACGCGAATTTTCGGAATTAAGACGATCAAACAAGTCACATATATGCCAAGATACCTTTTCAGAGAATACAGAAAATACTTGAGGTGTAGCACTGGGCTTAGATTGTAAATCACTATCTGGATCAATGTCCAAATCAGCGAATTCTTGTTGAAAGTCCGGGAACAGTTTCAAGAACTCTTCTTCATCAAATTCATCACTGGTTTGGAATTCATTCACCCTGGCTTTATATAAGCTTTGATCTTGTTCAATCTTTGCCAATCTTTGCTCCTCAGCGAATGACCAAAGGTTGACGATGGAGTTGAACTGTTGATGAATCATTGTGTGCAAGTGTTCGTTTTTCGTTGAAAACGTCGATTTAAACGACAAAGCTTGTTTCAAGTATGCTAAATGTACTGATAGCTTGGACTGAATTTGTAGTGTATTTTGGGTAGGCAGTTTTTCTATGTTTTCAAGTATTTTCATAATCCTGTCTTCATCATATAATTTCACAAATTGTAATTGATCTTCCATGATGCCTTCTGCAAGATGATTTTTACCACACCAGTCTTTTTGTTTCAGGAAACGGAACCCATATTTCATATGGTATATACTTAATAGAAGAGGATGCAATAGATCACTATAATGTGGATATTTGGTCTGCAGCCGCTTGGCAATGGATCCCAACAGTTCTTGCAACGAGTCTTCTTTTTCAGCCCCCACCTTAGACCCGTGCAATGCTGATGTAATGTTATTAATAGCTTGGTCTGACAGAACATTATTCTTCAAATTCTGCATTTCCAGATACAGATTCTTCATTTGTGAACTTTCAGGTCGCAGTGGCATTTTAAATTTCAATTTCTTTTGTTCAGTTTGAATATTCTGAATTCTATCCATCTTTTCTTGATGACCATACACATTAGAATTTCCAAATGTAACAAATTGATATTCCTGCTCAATGAGCAACTCTGATATTAATTCATCCATCTCTTTGGAAAGGAAGTGTATTTTTGCCTTGCGGCCTTCAACTGGGTCCATTGGAAAATCTGGTATATAAGTATTGATAAAGCAGTATGCATACGATACCCAAAGCATCCCACGTGTAAAGTGCTCGTCGTGAATCGGGTTTTCAACAATCAGATAAAGATGATTAAATATCCATAAGAGTTTTTCCTTCACAATCTCTGAAAAGATTTCTAACGATTCTAGTGAAGAGGCTATGTCTTCAAACGCACTCTTTGAGTAAGGCAAGGACAAGGATTGAACTATTTTAGACAAATCCTCCATTTGTAAATTTGTGTTGAACAATGAGAAAAAGTTTGAAAGTTGATAGATAAGCATATCAGTATCAAGGTTGAGTATATCGACTTGCTGTGTTGAAGGCTTGGATAATTCCTTTTGCAATGCAACCAATTGTTCCAACTTACTCTCCAATGAATACAACGGAACATCATCCATTTTCTTGGTCATAGAAAAAATCACTCCAGCCTGGCTGGTAATCAATGGATGTGTACTGTCTGAATGATTTTGCTGAAGATTGATTTCAACTTCTTTGTATATCAATGGAGCTATTTCTCCGTTCACAAGGGTTTTTAAAGAGTCATCATAGAGATATTGATTCCAAAAAGTGTGGCCATTTGCCCAGAGTGTGCGATTCCACTCTAATATAGCCTCTTGCATGACTGTAGATAAGAACAACTTGATAGATTCATCTAACATGAGCAAAAGTTACCAGAAATTGTCAACTTATTATTTGGATCGACATACCACGCCAGTCTTTGTAGAGGCTCAAAATGCAGTGGATTGAAGGACGTGTTGGAAATCATCTCTGAAAGCTGTCCTTCAAGTAGATTAAATAAAGATTGCGTACTCTATGTGTTAAAATAGATTACCGAATGTTTATCTGATAGCATTTCACGAAGCAATTTCAAAGCCTTCAATTCCAAGTGAATGGCGTTTAGATCATTAATAGGCCATAACAAAAACCTAGTGCACATATTCTGGGCAGAATCAACAATTTGTAAATTTGGCTGGCTTTGGATTTCCAGATCTGGAAGAGTAATATTCTGAATTATAAGCTAATTACCTTTGGAACCTCATTCAGCACATTGAAAAGTCCCTCATCAGCTCTGTCTTGATCATTCAAAAAGTATAGAGTAGACACGCCTTCCAGCACCATCACCTTGTAATTTTTCCACTTGTTCCAATCAGCAGTTAGAATAAACCAATCTATATTAACTGGAGCTCACCTTGAGGATTCATGTCCCATAGAGACATTTTTGAATCAATTTGTTTGAAATCCTTGTAAAGATTGAAAAGCTTTTCGTCAATAAAAGTCAATGTTGAAACTGAGTTCCAGAGCGTACTGCATGATTGATATTTTTGGTAAGAAAGAGTATCCGTCAATTCCAATAAAGCAGCTCTGATTGGTTGCAAATATTCTATCTCGAAATTGTTAGTCTTGAAGAGGATTTCGTATAACCTGTCGATAGTTATGATAATCATTTCAAATTTGAACTCGCTGCCTGATACACATTCAAATAATTCCCCTCTAATCTTCAATAACAATTTTGCTAATACAGTATTTACATTTGAATCAAAGCAATAATCATGAATTGATTCCAGCAGAGGGTAAAAGTGCTTTACCGAAGGATGAGGAAGTGAGGAAATGCGGATTTTCTTGAAATGAGCCATATACGATAGCTGAACAATCGTTAAGGACTGCTGATCCAATTCTTTTGCTTGGTCATAGATGTTGGTTTCTTGCAGGGAATTAAAGTGAATAGTACGTTCTATCTCCAACTGATCTAGAATTTTAGAGTATTCTGAGTCTTCAATAGTTTTTAATGAATGAATGCCGCTCTTTCTGATATCCAAAGGCTATGATCAATTAAAATTTACCAAGGTGTATCTTATTTCCGACAGATGAGCACTTTCCAATATTCGAGCGTTTTTGCTTGAAATTTGCTCTCTTAAATACTCGCTTCCAGTAAATACGACCCTGTTCAACAATGAAGCCACCCATGAAGTTGATTCGTCGAGAAATTCTTCTTCTATTACTTCTATCAGTGCAAAAAGGCTTTCGTTTGTTTGCTCTTCAAACTGATAGATCAGCTTGCAAACCGCCTCCATCAAAAACTCTTTTTCAGGTGTATATTCTAGTTTGTTTTGCACTACGAACTGCGGTTTTTCCGATAGTAATTGTGTAATCAGCATGCCAATTTTGTGTAAAGAGTTGGCGATATTTGAACACTGTGCCAACAACTTTCCAGAATTACAAAGTGGCCAACTATTATAACCTACAAGCAATTCCTCGGGAGAAATATCAGAATATTCCAATCCAGATTGTGCAAATACATCGTTCCATGCTTGTCCTCGCCTTAGTCTTTCTACGGCTAGTTTAATTTGGCTCTTGGTGATTAAACCTTGACTTTCTGCCTCAACAAAAGCTTTTGTAGAGTATATTCCAGGTAGGCCGTACTCTGTCAACAATTTCATCACATCCACTTGCCCAAATTCAGCATGGTCATAGAAATCTGTAATGTATAGTTCAATGGAACGATTGCGCATTGCTCGGGAAATTTCACCATGTCTTGGATCCATAGTCATGAATATACGAAAGTTTGGGTGAGGTGTAATAATTTTCACTTGGCCATCAACCAAACCTCTTTCATTTACGGCCAAAGTACCACCTACTTCAAGCAAAGAGTTCAATCGATCCAATACACTTGAGGAGCATAAGTTTACGTTATCAATTAACAACCAATATCCCCGCTCTAAAGCAGTGATTAAAGTGCTGTCCATCCATTCAAATTGACCTCCAGTTCCAGATTCAGTAAGCCTGCTGTAGTTGTTTATCTTTTGTTGCAGGAAAACATAAATTCCTTCATCGTTAAGGAAAGGTCGAAGCGATTCCAGTAGCTCAAGCAGTTGTTTTACTTTTCTTTTACTATCTCCATTTGCCTCTATCGAATCCCAGAATTCATTTAACTGCGATACAGCATCTAAATTGGATTCCAACAGTAATCTTCTAGTAATAGTTTCAATAATCTCTGAAAAATGGTCCAATATATCCTGTTCACATCTTTTCAAGTCAACTTGTTCAAATCCACCAAGTAATTCTAGAGCATCAACACCTGGATTCAATGAAAACTCTTCAAGCTTTTCTCCGCATAATTGCGCCAGCAGCCTAACCAAGCTGCTTTTTCCGCATGCGGTTGGTCCAACAATTAATGCTGTTGTTTTTGCTTTGACACATAGCACCAAAGATTGGAGGAGAGGGAGAGACGATAACATAATTTGAAGGTTATCGACCGGTATTCCGTGTTTATGGGTCCCTCTGTTATTTGTTCTGTCGTAAATTTGATTTCCAACGATAAGGTGCTGGTCAGTAATTTTAAAAAATGGATTTTCAAGGACTTGCTCTGGAAGTTCACCAAAAACGTCATTGTAAATTTTGCGAACGCATTCCCGATCCTCTTCTGTTCTCATCCTTTGTACGTAGAGAATATTTAGAAACTCTGCAGGATTGTGGAAATTGTTGCTTTGGATCATAAGTTCAATCCATCTTAGGATATCACGAAGGTTAAATTCCCATGGAGAACCGAGCCAACCAAAGTTGTGCAAATCCATAGTTTCTCTTTTGATGATTTCATTGAACTCGATCATTTTCTCCCCTATAGAGCTTGGAAGTTGGGGATACAAGTTTTTACAAATAAATACCAAGTCATCTTTGGTCAACTCTTCCACATAAACAAGCGTGAAACGGTTCACAAATGATTTAGGCAACCCTTTTCTGCCACCGCCTTGGGATTGAGGATTTTGTGCTGCAAACACACGGAAATCTGGATGACAGGAAAAGTGCTTATCTAACTCTGGAATATATACTGTGGCTCTATGATCTAAACAGGCATTCAAACCTTCTAATACTTGTTGTGACGCCAAGTTCAACTCGTCAAGAAGCACCCAATCCCCATCTTGCATTGCCTTTAAAAACGGACCGTCTCTCCAAGAGAATTCACCGCCATTTCCACCTTCAACAGGTAAATCAGACCCAAACAGATCCATCAAATCTGTTTGTTCGGATAAATTGATTCTAATCAAATTATGTCTGGAAATTGCTGCCAAAGAGGTAATCAAAGACGTTTTTCCTGCACCAGGGGATCCTTCTAAAAGTATGGGTTTGGACAGCTGCATCGAACGTAGCACTCTAACACAGTTTTGCAAAGTTGTTGGTGCTTGCAGAGCAAAAGAAACTGATTTTGGAGGAGAATTTCCAAATGGGACAACAAATGGCTCCACTCCTACAGAGGACTCGGACACATTGATAACCACATTATCAAATTCAGACACAGTTGTATGAATGTTTGCAAATTGAAGTAGCGTTTCCCGAGCTTTCTTGCTTTGAGTTTTTGCTGAACCAACAATCCCCAACAGCGGATTCACCCCCATACCATCAATAAGAACCATACATCCTCCATGATAGAATGATTCGGGTATTCCGATAGTAGGTGACACATTAACGATAAAACCAGCCCAAGCAAGCACATCACGCAATGAAACAATAGTTTCAATCGGCTTATTCAACTCCTGGGCATACCAATCTAAAAACTCTAGAATCTTGTTTGCCCAGTATTCTGAATTTTCAATTCGCATTTTGTTTGAGATAATCATTTGTAAATCATGTTTATCTGAAATCTGTGGTACCCAAATTTCGGTGAATCTATTACGGAGAGCAGGTGAAAGCTCTTTTTTACCATAATCACCACCAGGATTCATCGTTGCGAAAAACTGAAACTTTTCGTGAGCTTTAATTTCGAAAATATCCAGTCCATTTTTTTCAACTAATGTAAGCTGCCTGCTAGGTTCAAGCACACTGTTCAACCTTTCAAGCACGGAATCATCAGCCAGTGAAATTTCATCGAGTAAAAACATATCTCCTTGCTGCATGGCTTGAACCAACGGGCCATCATGCCATTCAAACAGAGCTTTGGACTTTGAAATCAAACTTTCGAGTTCAGCAACATCAGTATTTTGTGTTTTCAAATCCCTGACAAACTCTTCAATTTGTGCCAAACTAGCATCTTCTTGTATGTGATGCCCCTTAAGAGCATCTCTCAGTTGAGCTTCGTAGGTTTCCCTGTTTCTTGATGGTCTTTGACTTCCTAGAAAATCTGAAGTCTCTGAATTTTGATGTGCATTGACAATATGAAGCTCCTGAGAGAATAAACTGGCCAATAACTGGCAAACAGTAGTTTTACCACATCCAGTCTCACCAATTAACAACACTGGCTCGGCAAAAATAGTAGAATTGTAAATCAGTACAAATAACTTTTTCATAGCTTTGGTCCAAACAACTGAAGGCTGAACGTTGAATTGACTAATTATTTCGTTAAACTTGTCGTTATAGTATTTATCCATATCTAGTTTCACTCTAAGTTCTTTTTCAATAATTTTCTGAATGACTTGTCGATCTTCTTGTTTACGCACTCTTTCAGCGATAAGCATATATCCATCTTCTGCAAGAGCTTCATAACCAACAGCTTTACGCAACGCCCATCTGAATAGATCACGCAATGTGATAAACGACTGTCGGCCCTGGAAAATTCTTGAAGCATCTCTGCTCTGAGAAAGTTGTTTATAAACTGCCACACATTTCTTTGCATAAGATGGAGCAATCTGGCATCTCTTTTCGAGGATAGTTTCCAATTCATGTTCAGGAATATCAGTGAAATGAAGCTCTAGGAATCTGTTCCTGAAAGCTCTAGACAGTTGTTTACGACCGCCATATTGCCCCGCTGGGTTCTGAGTAGCAAACAGCATGAAATGTGGATGGGGCTTAATCACTTCTTGTTTTTCAGCAAGGAACAGTTCTCTGTTGTCATCCAATAAACGATTAAGTGCTTCCAAGACATCACTTGGGGCAAGGTTAAGTTCATCAAGTACAATCCAATAGCCTTTTCTCAACGCTTCAACTAATACACCCTACAATTAATAAAAAATACCTCTTGGAATACAAGCACACCTTCGTTGTTACTCATGTACCCACCAAGATATTCTTGCAAATCAGTATGTTCGTGATTATTAATTCTGATAAATCTGTGACCAGTACATTTAGCAAGATACTCTATCATACTAGTCTTACCAGCTGAAGTAGGTCCTTGGATAAGAATCGGATATTTTCTAGACAAGCAGCCTCTGGCCAAATTAGCAAGATTAGTCTTAACTGATGGAGTAAGAACGAATTGGTTATCCAAATTCTCTGGAATTTCCAAAGGGCCTTTTTCAAGCCAAAACGAATCCACTAGGGTATATCTTGAACTATATTCAGCTTCATCTGGTTTTTGAGGGATTTGCTTAATGAAAGCTTGAGGATTCCTGACGGTGTTTAGGATACATGTTTCTAGTATCCCGTACAGTTTTTTGAATGAATCAGTTGATAATCCAGTCATGAAGGTCATGAAGCAGCCTTCATAAAGTGATCTTCTGATACCACATGTAGGAGCAATAAACGAAGCACAAGAAAGGGCTCTAGTGAGTGTACGCATACTAATATGTACTCTCTGATCGGCACCATCAAACACCATTCCATCAATAGCAAGCTTTTTGCACTGAGTGTAAAACTCAGCAATATCTCGACATATTTCTTCTCCGCTTGGTCCAGCTGGTAAAAATTTGTAAATGTAACTTTTGATTACTAGTAAAAGATCATTGATGTTAGCATCAGGAGAGTTTACCCAAAATTCAGTGAACCGGGAGCGTAGACCACTTGGAAGGTTGCGTTTGCCCGCATCATTGGCAGGATTCATACAGCCAAAAATACGAAAGTTGGGGTGGCGTTTGATTGGTTGCACGTCTCCTCTTTCCAATAACAATATAGATCCTTCGGGACTTTGTAGTAATCCAGATAAACACTCCAGTGTCTCGGCAGTTGCCAAATTAATTTCATCAAGCAAGATCCAATGCCCGTTTTTCATTGCTTGCACAAGACTTCCTTCCACAAACGAAAACAAAAAGTTGCTCTTGATTTGCTGCATCTTTTGTTGGAACTCTCTTGTCATGTTTTGGAATATTTCCCATTCCACAAATAAGGCAGGATCAAGAATCTTTCTAGCCTTCTTTTTACCATCAGTTTCATTCATGGACAACCGTGCAGTTTTCTGATTAGTTTGTACTTTTTCTGCCATTTTGATAGCGTTGTTGAAGCCAACTAGGACCTGGTCCCACTTCTTTCTTGAATAATACTTGTTGATAGAGTCAAGGAATGCAGAGTTTGATTTAACTGAAAAAGTGCAAGAAAACAGTTCGTCAAACTTTTCTTTGAGGGGAGCAATCAACATTACTTGGTCCACAGGTTTAAATCCACCCAACAAATCGGTGCTATCAGATTGCTGACTCATATTGATTACTGTTAGCTTGTGTCCAAGCTGAGATGCAAGTTTTTGAACAACAGTAGTCTTTCCCGTACCAGTTTCACCAACAAGCAAAATTGGTTCTTTTTGCAAGACACACATTGCTAGTTTTTCCAATAATCTTAAAGAGGCACTAGTGCTTGCAAATGGAGCACTTGATTCAATTTGCTTGATTTTTGGTAAGTGTACCCTTCCAATCTGAATGGATGTTTTGTCATCAACAAGAGCAGGGAGGTGGTGATAAATATAGTATTCTACCCTGTGCTCAGATAGCTCCAGCATTTCCCCCAATTCAACAGCAAGACTGAATAGCAAATCGTCTTTAGGAATCATTCCTAATATACAATCAAATGCTTCCCTAAAAACCAATTCATTGAATTGTTGATTATCCATTACTTTTACAATTCTTTCACACCATTTAATCAGATCTCTAATTGACAACTGTCGCGCAAAATCTTTAAAGATCGTCTTTAGCTTGTCATAAATATTAATGATTAGTTGAATATCTGTAATTTCAGGGAACTTTGCAGATAGTATTTGTTGTATTTCATTCAATTGCATTTCTGGTACATTGACATTTGTCCACAAGTTTTCTCCAATGGATTTATTCGCAGTTCGTTTAGTAGCAAATATTTTAAATCCATCTTTTGCATAATGGCGTTCACCTCTGCTTTGAACATGAAGCCACCGTGTTTCTAATAGTGGTAATAGGACACTAATGACATCAACTGGAGCCAAGTCAATGTCTTCGATCAAGAGCCATCTTCCTTCGGTGACGGCAGTAGTGAGAATACCAGGTTGCCATTTAAACACACCAGGAGTAGAAGTTGTCATATAAGTTCCAAGTAACAGCTTGCTATCTGTTTGGTCGCCCAAATGTATCTTTAGTAAATCTAATTAATTAGCAATTACCTTGACATCCAAGAATTCTTCCTGCTTCTTCAACTAGAGCTGTTTTCCCACTCCCTTCTTGTCCTTGTAGCAAAATTGGCATTTCGCAAGATAAAGCCAACCCAATTTCATAAAGTATTTTACTGGACGTTTCTGTCAGCACAAAACTTGAATTGTATTCTCTCTCTTGCTTTGGCAAATACACTCCACACAAGTCGGCAATCTTGTCTGACTGAATAGAGACTGGCTTTGTTTGGTAATTGAATAGTAACAATAAATCCAATGATTGCTTGTAATTATCCTTGTAAAATCTACATTAGCAAGAATTACTCTTTCAGGACTGGTCTAGTATCTCTAATATAATTATTAATCATTTGCTGTTGTTCCTTGTCAACCATTCCAGTAAGCAATCCAATACACAAAATTGCATAATATTTCGACAGGTCATCTGATGACAAAAACCTGTAGAAATCCGATGCTTTAAATAAAGAGAAATAATCCCTTGAGTGATTCAATAAATAATAAACATAGCGAGGTTCAACCGTCAACTTTTTCAATGAGAATCTGAATTAAATTTAAATTACGGTTTCAAGTACGGTAGCAATGGCACTAGTCTGGAAAAGGTCATTAGCTCCATTAATTCTGGTTCAAGAGGATGCAACTGACAAGGGACGATTTTTCTTCTTGAAATTAAATCTGGAATTATTTGTAAGTGATATTTCACTACGAGAGTACAAGTACATGGTCTGTATAGTAGTGCGGATAATGTATCTGGATCAGAGATATTTGATTTCTCTGATTCTGTTGCACAACTTGATTCCAGGAATTCCATTTGTAGAAAAAAAAAAGAAAAAAAAAGTCTATTCAGGAGGGGATGTATTTTAAAAGTCGAATACTCTTGCTCTCTCTTTATTATAAAAAGAGTATATGAGTCCTAGTACAAGTTGGGAGTAGGTTCGATGATAGTCTCGTAGTCATTTGCCTCCTCGTAAGCTAGGTCGACTGGGCCATACTACTTTTGCTCTGTGGTAAAAGAGCGCTAATGGATACTTGTACAAAGGCTTCTGACAGAAGAGCTTATAAACACCGCAGACATTCCAATTTTCACAGATGATCTCGTCTGCATTTGCTTTCCCTTTGATTGGAATCTATATTCTCCAGCATTGGTTCTGTCTCCTTTAAATCGCACTCTATGGATTACAAACACCCAATAGAAAGAGGTGTAAGAGTCATTCTAAAGAGTTCCGAATTGCTTGCTATCTGTGGAAAATGCTGGACCCAAAGATAACATTATCAAAAAAGTTTAAATCAAAATGGCACATCATTTTCAACCAAAGCAAAAAGACAAAACTCAATGGGAACATGAGTTGGAATACCCGGATGTCGATCATGAAAAGGCTCATGGGATAGGTAATTCATTCTGACCATAGGTAATATCAGTCTAACTGAAGGCAAGTAATTACTCATTGCTAGGTATCCAATCGGTAATATAAAGGTACGATATACTAACAGCAGGTATTTCTAGTCTCAATCCGCAGGTAGGAAAAGAAATGTATCCTCTGTTCTGCTCACTTCCAAACCATCTCCCTTGCACCGAAGATTATCTCATGACAGTATGCAGAACCAAGCTTTTCTGATTGACGTGGAAAAGACTAGGAGAGAATTACTGTTACAAGAGGATACAAACAACGACTGCCAGATCACTGTCCAAGATCAAGGACCAAAAATATTTACTCTAGGTACTGCTGGGTCAGAAGGTTACAGGACAGTACAAGTGAGAGGAACATATGCATTGTCAAACCTATTACAAGAGCTATCGCTGGCATCAGAGTTTGGAAGGACTTTTATCACTGTTGATTTGGAAAGATTAAATGAAAACCCTTTGCAAAGGCTTAATAGGCTCATCAAATATCACTTTTGGGATGAATTAACTAGACGAATGGATGCGAATGGAATTGAAAAGATTTGTCAAGATCCCAAAAACCAAGCTGTTGATAAAAAGAATAGGGTATATGTCCCTTTTGGCGACTTGCCAGGACAAGAATACTACAAGGATATTGCAATGAAACGACCGCATCTCAATTTAGAGATGATTGTGTTGCCAGAAAACATTACTCCTGAATATGTAAAGAGCATCAATACCAAGCCTGGGATTCTTGCTCTAGCATTGAGAACTAAAGAAACGAATATTGGATTGCAAATTAAAGGTGAGTTTTGCTAATATAGGTTCACAAGATTTAATTAAAGGTTTGTTATATTAATATAGGCACTCCATTTGTAGTACCAGGTGGAAGATTCAATGAAATGTATGGCTGGGACTCTTATTTTGAAGCACTAGGCTTGTTGATTGATGGCAGAGTAGAATTGGCTCGAGGAATGGTTGAAAACTTTTGGTATGAAATTGAACGTAACTATTACCCTAATCTAGACTATGGCAAGATTCTCAATGCAAATCGCTCTTATTACTTGACTCGATCACAGCCACCATTCTTGACTGACATGATGATTCAAACCTACTCCTCACTCCAACTAAAACCGGATTTTGGTCAAGAAAGATTGAAAAAATGGATTACTACTGGCATAAAAGCTGCTGTTAAGGAATTGTTTGGAGTTTGGCTATGTCCTCCCAGGCTGGATAGAACTACTGGACTATCAAAGTATCATCCTGAAGGAGTTGGTATTCCACCAGAAACTGAACGTAAGAGTATTTTAACAATAGCAACTCACTTCGATCATATTATCAAGCCGTATGCTACCAGATTAGGGCTAGATATTGCTACTTTTGTTGAAAAGTACCAGAACAATGAAATCCTTGAACCAGGATTGGATGACTACTTTTTACATGATCGTGCAGTAAGGGAAAGTGGTCACGATACTACATACCGATTCGAGAAACGCTGTGCTCATTTGGCAACAGTTGATTTAAACAGTTTGCTATTTAAATATGAAGTTGATTTGGCAGAATTGCTCAGCACACATTGTAATGGATATATCTGGGTATATGTCAAAAACGGTACCAATAATATCAATTACGACAACTTTTTGGAATGGTTCAAGCTTATCGAGTCTGACAAATTAATCAAAAACTTTACCGAGTGGAATACGAGTTGGGCAAAAGGAGTGATGATTTTTGAACAGTACGATTCCAAGAGCGAAATTATCAAAGGGAAATATGTGGATTATAAAGTTTGTAGCGATATTGGCAACATTTTTGCAGTGAAATTATCAATTGAAATATTCAGAGAAATAGCTCTTCGAACAAGAGAAGCAATCAACAAATACCTCTGGTGTGAAGAATCAAACTTGTACTATGACTATGATTGTTCAGTGCTAATGCGATCAGCCTACCAATCAGCAACTGCTTTTTGGCCGTTATGGGCAAAAATTCCTGATCCTCAACGAGCAAAGAAGCTCGTAAAGAAATGCATTGAACTGTTTGCATTGTCTGGTGGGATCGTATCCGGCACACTTGAATCCAGAGGGCATATTTATTTGGATAGACCCGAACGACAATGGGACTTTCCATTTGGCTGGGCACCACACCAAATCCTCGCTTGGCAAGGCTTACAAAACTATGGATATACAACTGAACAAAAAGAGCTAGTATACCGCTGGTTATACTCAATAACAAAGTCTTTTGTCGAATACAATGGGGTAGTCCCTGAAAAATTCGATGTCGATGTAATTACCCATCAAGTAAATGTAGAGTACGGCAACGTTGGAACCGACTTTAAATTTGTGGCTAAAGAAGGGTTTGGATGGATGAATGCAAGCTACCAAGTAATTATTTCTAACCTAGATTGGCTTGACGTTACTTGATACCAAGCTTGAACGACATTTGGCAAACTTGGTACATCCCGACAAGATATTCAATAAAAAAATGTAATTTTTGGATTACTCCCAAAAGTGTCCACTCACGGCAGAACATAATGCAACTATACCAAAGCGAGAGTGTTTTTATTATCTACTCCATAACAACATCTTCAGTTTTGACCTGTATAGGAATAGGATCACCATATTCGTTTGGCACATAGCTACTAAACTGTTTGATATAAAAGCACATGTACCTAAATTAATAGCTATTACACATTGCATTTCATTACTTGTGCATGGTCGACTATAGATACATTATGATCATCGAATTCAAACCATAAATCATTGATTTTACAAAAGGCTTTGTAGTGGCCAGTGTCCAACTTTCCTTCGTGACAGACGACTGCAAACAAGTTGTATTGGTAACTTGGTACGCCATCACTATATTATCTTTGCTTACCTCACACTGTCATAGTTTTGTTTGTTTGGAGTACGGCTGCTTTTGGATTTGTTCATCATACTCCGCATTTTAACTGCTCTAGTTGTATGTGGTGTCATGTCCAGCTGTGATGGGATCTTTACTTTGGTGTCAATCTTGTTTGAAGTTGTTAATGAATGCTCAAAGCGTTTGAATTGTATGCTGAGCACTGGCGGTAGTGTTTTCATTGACAACTGTTTAATCGCTTCTTCAAATGATCCACAAGACTTGCAGTGGTACTGGTTACTACCAAGCTTTTCAGGAACAGTAAACCTATATTAAAATTACTTGCTCATCAAGACACTCTGAAAGAGTATATTCAGCTTCCTCTCCATCAGGCTTCTTTTTCTTTGTTTGCTTGGCAGAAGACTTGATTTCAAGTGACAAATCCAAAATAGGATCATAAGAAAATGTGACATTGTTACACTGTAAGCAAGTAACATCTGATTGCAGGATCCCTCCAAACACTTTGTGTACGACACATTTACAATTTGAAGAGTCCAGAGTGCCTGGTTTTAAATAGACTTACCACTACAGTTATTGTGAATTTCATCGAGAATCGAAATGAAAAATTCGTGGGCATCTTGTTGAGAATAGCCAGCCAAGTGTTTCTGCGACATCCACATTGCGTACAGGAAAGCATGAGGAGTAAATGGAGTAGTGTCAGTAGCATAAAACTGACTAAACAGCTTGTCTAACTGACATGCCATACAAGTTGATGCTTCCTTTTGACACTTTCGTGAGGAATGCTTATCACTAAGGAAATGGGCTTTCAAGAACGGGTTGTGCAAAAAGGTTTGCAGTATGGTATTCATAAAACAAGTGGATCCCATATTTCTCAACCCTCTAATCCCCAAGCATTTTAAAGGCGACGAAAACTGTGAAATTTTGGATGTCTCGCTATTTGAAGGCTTCCACAATGGAAAGGCTTGCAACGTGCCATACGGATCTTTTTAACGAACAATTACCTCTGATCCTACAGATTATGTGATTTAGGTTAAATTGCTCAGCATGTAGGATCTTTTCCAGTTCATGATCGACTATATAATCATTACATTCCAAGCAGAATATAGCGCAACGGGACATGTCCATGGCTATATTAAATCGCAAGAACCGAAATTGTGCTTCTTTTCTTTCATGTGTGGTATTAAATGTGAATCTGCCCAACAGCCAATGAACACACAATGCAAGCAGGCATGTAATCTGGGAATAGCCAAAAATTCATCGCATATCGAGCACATTGGTGTTGGTAACTGAGTTAAGCAGGAATACTTTATCCGCCAATGCAATTATTTTCTCCATCCCACTCGCTTGTAGAGCCTTTTTCTTTTTCTGGGTTGAACTGGCTTTCGATTGCGCTGAATCCAGCTGGTCATCTATTTGGTCATCCACCTCCAGCATGATTTTTAGTTCTTTGCCTGGTATTAAAGTGATGATTCCCTTTCTTGTGAATTTTGAGATAATGTCGATTGTGGTATAGAAGCGAATATCGCACTAGTCCTTGGTAGGCTTCCAACAGAGGAGTGAATTGCTGCTGCCGTTTTAGAGCTTCTAGGTGATTGCAGTTCATTTGGTTTTTTTACACGAAACGATCTGCTCGAAAACAAACAAACCACTTGGTGATGGTGGATCAAGCCAAACAGTAATATATTTTGGAGTTGATTTATCAAGCGAAGGCGAATAGAAATTGATAGTTGTTTGTCTTGGGTTGGTGGATTACATGATTTTGTGGTAATGTCCAACACGACTTTCTTAATTAGTACCGAGATATTGGATCAACTACTAATACTATATCTCGATTGCTTGGGGCTTTGAGGACAGATAATTCCTTCAAGAATTTGTCCCTGCCAATCTCCGCCGCAGATTCGCTTCTTATAAAGGCACTGAGCATTGCTATAGCTGCTGTGAGGTTTCATTGGTTGTCATCCTCTTGTTTTAAATTTTCTCATTTTTCTTTTTTCCAGGATGGATAATTCAATACTAGTAAAAGCCTGCTCCGAAATAGTCGCTGAGCTAGTTCAAGGAATAAAGGAAAAAAAGGAACTGAATTTAAATGGAATCAAATCCAGGATTTCCCGTAAATATAAAATGCCTACACAGCCAAAGCTAGTAGACATCATTGCAGCAATTCCCGAGGAGCATAAAGCGGTATTGCTACCAAGGATCAGAGCAAAGCCGGTTAGAACAGCTTCAGGGGTTGCGGTAGTCGCTGTTATGTGTAAGCCTCACAGATGGTATTCTTTTATTGATTTAGTCCTCACATTGCAATGACTGGAAACATTTGTGTATACTGCCCAGGTGGCCCTGACTCTGATTTTGAATATTCAACTCAGTCGTACACTGGTTATGAACCTACATCAATGAGAGCAATTAGAGCAAGGTACAATCCTTATGAACAAGCTCGTGGAAGAGTGGATCAATTGAAATCACTAGGTAATTGAAATTAATGCAGGTCACTCTGTTGAAAAGGTGGAATATATTATTATGGGCGGGACGTTCATGTCATTAAGTGAAGAATATAGAAACTGGTTCATTGCAAACTTACATGACGCTTTATCAGGGCATACTTCCACTGATGTTGATGAAGCAGTGCGATTTTCTGAGCAGTCACAAACCAAGTGTATTGGTATCACCATTGAAACTCGTCCGGACTATTGTTTAAAGCCGCATTTAGGACAAATGTTGAGATATGGATGTACAAGATTGGAAATCGGAGTTCAAAGTGTCTATGAAGATGTTGCTAGAGATACAAACAGAGGACATACAGTTAAAGCTGTCTGTGAGTCTTTTCAAATGTCAAAAGATGCTGGTTACAAAGTTGTTGCACATATGATGCCTGATTTACCAAACGTTGGAATGGAAAGAGATTTGGATCAGTTTAGAGTACCCTTTTTTAATAGTAGGAATATTTTGAAAACCCAGCCTTCAGGTCTGATGGATTAAAGATTTATCCAACACTGGTAATCAGGGGTACTGGGCTATATGAATTGTGGAGAACTGGAAGATACAAGAATTATTCTCCTCAAGAACTGGTTGATTTGGTAGCAAAGATATTGGCGATGGTTCCACCTTGGACCAGAGTATATAGAGTTCAACGGTATTCATTTCTTACAATAGTGATATTCCTATGCCATTAGTCACATCTGGAGTAGAGCATGGTAATTTGCGTGAGCTTGCCCTAGCCAGAATGAAAGATTTAGGAACCAAATGTAGAGATGTTCGTACCAGAGAAGTGGGCATAACTGAAATCCACAGCAAAATTAAACCAGAGCAAGCAGAGCTGATTAGACGTGACTATACTGCCAACGGTGGATGGGAAACATTCTTGTCATATGAAGATCCAGAGCAAGATATCCTGATTGGTTTACTACGTCTTAGAAAATGCTCACCATTAACAACCAGACCTGAACTGACTGTCGGGCAATGTTCTGTTGTTAGAGAATTACACGTGTATGGTTCTGTTGTACCTATCCATAACCGAGATCCAACCCAATTCCAGCATCAAGGGTTTGGTACTTTGCTGATGGAAGAAGCCGAGAGAATTGCAAGAGAAGAGCACGGAAGTGTTAAACTAGCAGTCATCAGTGGTGTAGGTACTCGTCATTATTACCGTAAACTTGGGTACCATCTTGATGGTCCTTACATGTCCAAAAACCTGGTTTAATAAATCGTTGCATTACCATTTTGAAGTTCGTTTATTTAAATGGTGGTTTAGAGAATGTCCGCATTCGGGCAATGCAGGGAAAAATCTTTCTTTTCGGGTACCACATTCACTTTTAAATAAAAAATATTCCATTGAGATGATATGTTTCCTAAACTTAAAACCATATGGTACTAGCCAAGGGCATCCTTTCTGCACGGATAACCAATTACTTTTTATATTCCTAAATTTCCAGTTCACATCCACGGAAAAGTTTTTCAGCATCTATGGTAATAAAGCCCCACTGATCAAATTTATCCTTGTTGTTATAGTATGCAATGCAAATGACTGAAGAACGGCGTTGGCTGTTTTAGAATCGTAAAGTTGTGAAAGGTTTGGTTGTAGATTACCATAGTACTGCACAATTATAGAATTATTAACTAGCAGTGTCCAAATCTAACTAATCAGCTTTAATATTATCTTGATCGTATTTTAATATCCTTAAATTTAGCAATCTTGAAATTTACAATATTCCCACAATAATCTGGTACACTAATCCGTCCAAACTTGATTAATATGTATTTGACATAGCTAGATAATAAATGGCAAGAGCTGAAGATTTAGTTTGCGGGATTTGACTCCCGTATTAATTACAAAAAGGAATAGTTCCGTACTGTTACATGATCACAGGGGTTGGTACGTTTTTGGTGGCTGGGGACTTTCCTAATAAGGGTAAACAATTAGCAAAAGGATTTATTACAGAGATTTCCTATAAAACGGTTAAACTGTAAAGCAGATGGGTGCTATCGGGATACACCTAGTTTATCTGGTATGTATTAAGAGTACATATTTTCGAAATCGCCAAGAGTAATGTTTTTGGCCAGATTAAAATCGGTGGCTGAGACCTTACTCACATGGTACCAAGTAGAAAGGGCCTTTGACGAGGTTAGCAAAGCCCTTTAACACTGTCAAACTAGCTCCAATGCATTCTACAGCGCACTAAACATAAAAGTTTATCTTAAAGCATTCTAAAACTTCCCTAAATTCTAGATTTTTCCGTGTATTGCTTTGTGGTCGCTAATTAATAGTACATGAGGCTTGGCTGATAAA
The DNA here is from genome assembly GCA_027604245.1 of Boothiomyces sp. JEL0838. NCBI lineage: Eukaryota > Fungi > Chytridiomycota > Chytridiomycetes > Rhizophydiales > Terramycetaceae > Boothiomyces > Boothiomyces sp. JEL0838. Next base: position 16,398 of record JADIIY010000088.1, on the reverse strand, counting down.
CTTTCAGTTAACAGTATTCATTGGCAGCCTTTTGGTACAGTACTTTTCGCAGTTTAGCCTAAATATATCTGAAACAATTGATTACAAAGTGTTTTACTTTATGGAAGATGTCAGTTCCATTACCAATATTGAGATAGCAAACTCGCGGCAAAGATAACGGCACCAAAGGTATTGTAAGCGATAAGGAACGCAATTGAAGTGAAATACACTCCTTAAGGAGATCATACATTTATCTTATTAGAGCGTATTGTAGCTTAAACTCTGGAATTTGGCAGACGCTTTCGTCCTTTAACCGCTTTATCAGTTAGCCTAGCAACCAGTTACCCAGTTGATTTAATTGTAGCCGATATTATTCCAAGTTTTTAAAGAAAGAATATTTATCTGAAGCGCAACTCCACGTTTTTTTATCCTTTTTTATGTTTCCGTGTGATATTCAAATTAGACAACAAACGCAGAGAGCTAGATGCTGTGAAGGTATTGGTACGCCTTTGATTTCAAGTTATATGTAGTAGTTGCGTTAACTGAAGGGACCCCATGTTTATCTTGGAGGCTGTATTTGACAAGCCGATAGCTCTAAATGAGGTAGATCATTATTAACTAGCTTTCAAATTACAATTTTGTCTGTCATTTGAGTCTTTTTAGTAATTATGGAAATCTTGTTTGTAGTAACGTTTCATTACATGGAACGGTGTATGAAAACCTAGTTGGTGCTTCTGTTGTTCCAGGTACTATCCTAACCGACCCAGTGGACAACGAATACAAGATATTCTTTGTTTTCGATGATCTGGCCATCAGATTCCCTGGTGAATACTGTTTCCTCTGTACGATTATAGATATGGATACGTAAATATATTTCTTAGTTAGGTATGCTACTAAATACGTAATGTCAACAGCATTTCCCGTCTGTTTCCGACGCATGTTTCGAACACCCAGAAGCGAAACGGTACTTCAACAAGGTTTGAAAATCCAAGGAATTTACGATAAAAACTCTAGAAAATACAAGAGAAAGTGCGGCTTTGAAATATATAACTAGAAATTCAATAAAACTGTTGGTTAAACTGTCTTGTTTTTCATTTAAAAGAGATACAAGCAATTGCGTGCCGCGAAATTAAAGAATGGATTCAATCACCAAGAAAATTTTCGTAACTCCCAGCTTGACAATTGAAGTCTAATGAACAGAGATCAACTTTTCTTTACATCAAAGCCATGTAATTACTTGATTACACTGACTTTAAAACAATTTTTTCCAAAAAAGCATGAAACCGGGAACTGATTCCAAGTGTTGAGTGGTATTTGGGACCAACTCTTTATCGATCTGGCTTTAAATATACGTCTTTGCTCTTGCTCGAATATCTATTATTTTCCATTGTAGATGGAAATGGGTATCAGATTGTGTAAAGGATCAAGAAAACAAACTTTACCTTTAAATTCTAGTAGGACCGTAATCCAGTTGCGTGATTACTAGTATTTCTGTCTCCTGAATTATCAAAGTGAAGTAAGGTAGGATTATCTCTACCTTTTTTCACACACATTGATATATCCAACAAACAGAAATCTTTCATGTGCCGAGAAACTCAAAAGGCAACACTTTTAAACTAAAGCCAACTCAATCTCCCCTCCTATCAGAGAGCGCACAAGAGAAAACTGTTGACTAAAATCAGAAACCTTGGCCAGCTAGTCTATCAAGTTCAACAACAGATCGACATTCTCGCCAACAAGTGCAGCTACCAATACCATAATGATCAGCAGCAAACAACCTTCAACACAAAAAACCACCAGACTAAAAAACCACCACCAGAATAAAAACCACCATCAGCAATCTTCTACTAATTCCTTTTTCTTCATTTCAGGAGGAAAAAAAAGATTCAAAAAAAATGGAAACCACAGATGCAGACCAACCACTCGATCTCATCCGCTTATCACTATCGGAAAATATTTATGTGAAAATGAGAGGAGGAAGAGAGCTTTCTGGACTACTGCATGCCTACGATCAGCATATGAATATGGTACTTGGAGACGTTACAGAGACGATTTCTACAGTAGAAGAAGATGAAATTAATGTAAATTTGGTTAATATAGTTGGTAAAGAAAAAGTATGAAATGTTGTTTGTTAGGGGAGATGGAGTTATCCTTGTTTGCCCACCAAAACGAAACTAATAAAAATGAATATGGATTAGAGTTCCAGATAGATTTATTGTAAACAGATACCTTGGAAAGAAGCGGATTAGAAAAGATGATTATTGAGTATTTAATATGCAGATACACCGAGAATATTTCCAGCAGGACTGTAATTACAAGTAACGTAGCCATTCTTTCTTCCACACCCAACCTGTGTAGTTTCTTTCCACACAATTTGGGTGTAATGCCCGTATATACCAAAGTTGCCATCAATTGGCTGCCCACTATAACTAGCTTTTTCAGCCAACCAAGCAGTCATTGCACCTGCACAAGATGAATCATCTCCCATATAAATATTTTCACCGCTTCTACCAGAGTGATGAAAGCTACCAGTCCCAGCCATTGTATCTGACCAGCTTTGAGCTGTAGATGCTAATTGTGAACTGTATGTAAGTGGTGGCGCACCAACAAGTGCTCTTGCAGTATTATGCAACGCCAGACATCCAAAATCACCCACTGCTTGTTGCACTTGCTGGGCAACTTGACTGACAACATTTTGAAAGTTTGGCTTGGTTACTGGTTTAGGTGCAGGTGGAGCTGGTTTAGGAGCAGGCGGTAAAGTTTTGACAGGTGCAACAGTTGTAGTTGTGGTGGTTGGCTTAGGTCTGTTTGTTTTCCAGCACATACCGGTTTGCGTTGAAATTACAGTTGAGGTTAATAGTACAATTTGATGGAGCATTTAGTCTATACAAGTTTTTTCTTGGTGTCTCATATATAACTTTGGTGGCAACCATGGGCTTTACAAGTGACGCCATTATTTTGGTTGCCTCTTTGTAGCAATAATAGATTAATATAGTTATTTACATTGAAATGGGGATTCTAGCATGTAAAGTTGTTTGATGTCAAAGTGGGATTATGCTTGTTGGGTCGCTCTCCTATGAGTCAATAGAGTGTATAAAACCAATGACTAATTCGTTATTCTTATTTTCCAAGGCAAAATTCATATAGCACTCGATATCGGTCTGATATCACTTTTCTTATCGCCTGCAGCGTGATAACCTCATACAAAAACAATAATGAAATTAAATAATATGAGACATGGAAGAGGAATGATTGTTGTGTTTCCTCAACTGTACTATGAGGAACTATCCTTCACTGTAAACAATGCAATTTTCCTTGAAAATTAAAAGTTCCACAAACCACACCATCTTCCATCTCTTTTTAGTTTTTGAGCCGCTAGCCGTTCTGTATACGGAAAACGTTTCACATTAGCGTGTTTTTCAAAAAAAAATAATATCCAATCTTTTTCAAATATCCATGCTTCACAATTTAAATGAACTAGATATCATTGCTTCCTATTTACCGCTCACCGACTATCACAATTTACGATTCAGCTGCAAGGCTAATTTGCCTTTTAAACCAAATCTCTCAATTTCTGCTTACAAAGAGACTTGTAAATTATTTTCTAGTGATATTTCTGGTTATATTCACTTGCAAAGACAAGATCTTTATCCGGATTCATTTCTGTTTTTGGTTGAAATGAATCACACTATGGCAATCCTCAAAGCGGTAAAATATATGGATACAACAGTACTAGTAGAAACTTTGGACAGATATTGTGAAAAAACGGTATTTAATGAAGTAGTAATCCTATTTATCGCAAAATATTTGGACCCTAGAATCAAGTATAACCTCACTAGCTTATTTTTAGCCAGTTTGAAAAATGACAGTCTCGCATTGACACGATACTTGCTGTCAAATGGTGTTGATCCTACTCTACCAAACAACAAGCCTCTATTAACAGCTGTCAAATACAAGTCTGCCAAAACGTTAAGTTTATTGTTGCAGCTTCCAGTTGATCCAACAGTAAATGAAAACTATTGCCTGCGAAAAGCAATAGATAATCAAGACCTCATTTCATTGGGTTTGCTATTAGATGATCAAAGAGTAGATCCTGCTTTTTCAGGTTATTATGCAATCCATCAAATTAGCTCAATTGGAAATTTAGAAACGCTCAGAATGTATCTGAATAATTCCCGTGTTAATATTGATGATTGTGGCTTTCTTGGTTTGTACACTGCTTGTGAATACGGGAACGCTCGTATCGTAGAATACCTATTACAGCTAGGTATTGACCCTTCGCAAGATAATAATTACTGTATCAGTATTGCTAGCACCAATGGATTCAGCAATGTGGTAGAATTACTTTTAAAATGTAAAAAAGTAAATCCAGCAGTAGACAAAAGCTTTCCGTTCCGCATGGCTGCAACAAATGGCCATTTAAAAGTATTGGAAATCTTATCAAAAACAAATGCTGATCCTACCGCAATGAATAATGCAGCGATTAGAATGGCTAGCAGCAATGGTCACTACCACGTGGTAAAATACTTGCTAAAGATTCCCAAAATTAATCCGGCAGCAGTTCACAATTATGCACTAAGAAAAGCTTGCTTGAATGGTCATAAAAATATCGTTCAATTGCTCTTGACTGATGAAAGGGTGCAACCAAGCAGTCACCGCTATCAAGCAATTAAAAACTGTTTTGAAAACAGACATGATCAGATCGTCAAGATACTATTAACCGATTACCGAGTCGACTTGCATTTTGAAAATAATTATGCGCTATACAAAGCAACGGAATGCGGATTCATTGATATTTACAAACTATACAACCCTAATCGCCAATCAAATTCAACCTGTCTTAAACTAGCTTCCTCAAACGGACACTCCGAATTGGTAAGTTTAATCTTGGAAGGAGATGTTGATCCTACTCTTAACGACTATGAATGTATTCGTAGCGCACTAGTAAACGGCCATTACCAAACAGCAAAATTACTGAAACAAGATCATAGAGTAGATACGTGCTATGCGTCAACTCTACATTAATATAATAATTTCTCCATTTGTGGACCGTCCGAAACTTTTTTTTGAAATGCAAAAGCGAAAGCTGGAACCTGTGCAAAGAGATCCAGTCCGACAAAAGATTGTTCATGTAAACAGCCTAGATCTACTCCAAGATGTAAACAGCGTAGACCAACAAGGCACTCTCCAAGTCCATTTTTCCATTTCTGATATTTACGGCTCATTCCGTTAATATACCAAAATAAACTTTCACTAAGGTTTTAACCCTTTTTTCAAAGCCGCAGTCGCGTCATTCTTTTAGTTTTATTTCCGCATGAATATAACAGTCGCTGACTGGATAGGAATAGTAGCAGGATGGCTATGCTCCTTGTACAGCTGCATCTCCATATTCTACATCTTTTACGAATTCGTAGGAAACGCGCAGTACAAATACTCTATGGTCCTACTACAGCTGCTAAATATCGCCTACCAGATATCCAACCAATACTATATTTACTTTAATCAGAATGAAACGCTGAATATATTGGAATTCTGTTTGGAGAATTTGATTATACTTGGGATATCGCTTTTGGATGTAAAAGTGCTGGAGTGGTTTAATAGACTCAATACAAAAATATCCGCTGCCTCTGTCAAGCGCTTTCGGATTTTTCTGATCTTACTGTATGTGATTTTGAATGCTGGAACTTGGGCTCTCTTTCTCGATCAGTCCGAGCTCTTGCAGACAGTAATACTGGACTAAATTAGATTGCAGGGTATACCAGAACATTATACGTATTCATCATACTAGTCTACGATAACTTGCAAACGCTGTATCTAGTTAATCTAATTTCAAAATCATCAAATGATGCTAAAAAGAAAATTGAGTTTGATGAGCATCACCGCAAAGCTATATTTTGGAGTATAGCTATCCTAGTAATGGATTTAATAGGAAACGCGTTTGCAATTTTACAACTAGTATATACCAGTCAACTCATTCTATCGCAGTTACACGGATATTTTATCGGCCAACATGTCAGTTTGATGATTATATTATACAATGCTCTAATAGATTTAAAATTTTACAAAAGCAGACGCAAATCTATATTGCAGAAACACAGTGCTAGAAGGTCTTCAATAGCAAGCATTAAAAAGAAAGGATCGATAATTGTTAGCAAAGAGATTGGAGAATTCCTTATTCCCATAGTAAAAATGATGGCATCTGGGGACTTACCGGACGGAGATGTAGAAGCAATAAGGAAATCAACTTCAACAAAGAGTGAAAAGAAAACTAGTAGCACTAATTGTTCTATTGATAAACCAAGGAAATCTACAACTAGTCCGTCAAATGTATCTGTGGCGAGTGATACTGGTTTGCTGCACGAGTTTCCTACATCGATCCCAAAAAGTAACACTATTGCAATGTTTGATGCCCATGCAGCTGTCAAAAGAAGGGAACACCGACTATCGATAAGATCTCCTACAGAACGCCGAGTATCAATAGCTGGCAGAGAAGGGCTACCCTATCACCGAAAGGAATCCAATTCTTCTGTACCTTACAAAATAAGTGGAGAACTACAAAACAAATTGAGTGGTGATTTACCAGATAGCAGTAAATCAGATGACTTACCAGATAGCGAACACTCTCAAAGAAAGGAATCAGAGGATGGAAATACGTCTAGTGGATCAAACCCTGAACGCAAAAAATCAATAGACCCTACAGAACCCAAAACAGAATTCAAATCTAATTTGGGGATTATATCAAGGAGAATGAGCAACCAGCTAAACCATATACCAGAAGGACTGAGAAAAAAGAGCGGTGAGTTGCCAAATGAATCGTCAACTAAAAAACCGTCTGGTGATTTACCGGAAGATCTTGAAGATTCAAGAGACGGCGAGAGTGCATCAAAAAGACTGGTGGACGTTCCTCTAGAATCTTTTAGGCACCGGCAATCACTCAAAAACTCGACGAATAAAAGATACAGCATTTCTTTAAACAAACGTCAATCAGCAGAATCGATGGAAAAACAATCAGGAGATTTACCAGAAACAGAGTCGTCCAAACAGAGTATCGAACAAGATACATCGCCAATGAATACTATAAAGAAATCTAGTGGGAAAAAGATTAACGAGTCGCGACAGATACCAGAGACAGTACTGATCGAAGAGAAAGAATAATATAATTGTAACTAGTATATGCAGTATCAACTCCGAATGATATTAACCCGCCATACACAAACACCTATTCTCCACTACAGACTCAGATCTGGGGAAAAAACTCCGCTCATCCTCCGATAGACCCAAAAAATATAAATATGGGAAAGGAAATGTGGTGAGCATGCATTCAATCGTTTTACTCTCTGCAGTTGTGCTTTGCCAAGATACCTTTATTCCTCCATTGGTTACAGACTTACCACCGTTGGTTACAGACTTACCCCCGCTTGTAACTGCCATTCCTCCACTAGTAACGGAAATCCCACCCTTAGTTACTGACCAACCTCCCTTAGTTACTGACCAACCTCCTCTGGTTACTGATCAACCTCCTCTGGTTACTCAAGTTCCACCAGAAGTTGGCAACTTGCCTGATCTGCCAACTCTTCCACCTCTGGTAACAGCACAACCACCATTGGTGACATTCATTCCACCTTTGGTAACAGTGCAACCTCCATTAGTGACCGCACAACCACCTTTGGTTACCGACTTGCCACCGTTGCCAACATTACCTCCGTTGAACACTCAACTTCCACCTCTTGTGATTGATATTCCACCATTAATTACTGCATTGCCACCATTAGTCACTGGTATCCCTCCATTAATTACTGAATTGCCACCGCTCATCACTTATATACCACCTCTTCAAACATACATTCCTCCTCTTCAAACGTACATCCCACCTGTTGTTACTCAATATGCTCAATAAACAAAAAACCCAACATCAAAAAGTTATAATGCAATAAAAATTGATTTATAAACCGCTTACAATTTATCATAGTATTTGTCAAGTCCAGGAATATCTTCAACGAGACCCTTACGCTTACGAACAGCACGGAGAATATCGTATGGTTTGTTGCCTGGTTGAGTTGGGTTTCCACCCATGAGTTGCCAGTGATCAAAGATCATTTGTGGGAAAGCTTGACCAGCAGTGGCAGCACGTAAATCAGCAGTGAAACCAAAGGATTCCATGACTGGGAGGTAACATTTGATGTTGTAAAGTGGGGTACCAGGACGTTGTTCTTCGTGGAAGACGTGTCCTCTCTTCTTGTTAAGTACAGAGTAGATACCACCCATAGCGTTTTCTGGACATTGTACATCAACCAAGAACACTGGTTCCAAAATGGCTGGTTCAGCAGTCAATACGGAAGCGTAACATACACGACGACATGTTGGCATGATTTGACCAGCACCTCTGTGGATAGCATCAGCGTGTAACACAACATCAAGAATGTTGAAACGAATACCACGCATGATTTCTTCAGCCATAGGACCTTCCTTGGTACACCATTGGAAACCAGAAACACAAGAATCCTTGATTTCGTTCAAGTATTGAACACCCTTAGTGGTATCAACCAACAAGTTAGGACCAGTGGTATCTGGACCGAAACACCAAATTCTTCTAGCATCGGTAACATCCCATCCGTGTTCTTCAGCCAAGACCTTTGCTCTAGCCTTGAAATCATCCTTGGCGTTGATCTTTCCGCTGTCAATGTCCAAAGAAACTTCTTCAGTCAATGGGAAAGCCTTCATGAAGATACGGTTGTGCTTGTTTGGTGATTTGGACAAACAGACAATGTTGGATTCTGCAGTGACGGTTTCACGATATTGCACGACAGGGTCACCCTTGATAAGTGGAACACCAGCGTGGTCTTCTTCAAGATCCTTCAAACAAATTTCCAAGTGCAATTCACCGGCACCAGCAACGATTTGTTGACCAGATTCAGAGGTGTAACACAAGACACAAGGGTCAGACTTGGACAAACGCTTAAGACCTTCGACCAACTTTGGCAAATCGTTAGGGTTCTTACATTGGACAGCAACTTCTACGACAGGAGAGACAGAGAATTTCATGACCTTCAAGTTGTGAGCAACTTCAGAGGTGGTGATAGTACCAGACTTGAGCAAGAATTGATCGATACCAACCAAACCAACAATGTTACCAGCTGGACAATCGTCGAGAGATTCAACGGAACGACCCATCATGAGAACAACACGTTGGATAGATTTAATAAACAAATCAGATTTTCCTCCAGGAATATAGTTAGGACCTTGGATACGGACCTTTTGTCCACCCTTAACGGTACCAGCAAAGACACGACCGAAAGCAAAGAAACGACCCTTGTCGTTGGTTGGAACCATCTTGGAGACGTACAACATAAGAGGACCGTTAGGGTCACAGTCTCTCATGGCGATAGCACATTCGTCATCAAGTGGACCTTCGTACATGGTGTCGTAACGGTACTTTTGAGCAGTGTTTGGAGATGGCAAGTGAATGACAATCATCTCAAGTAAAGCATCACCAGCTGGCAAGAACTTTTTCATGACAACCTTCATAAGTGGTTTTCCTTCCAATTCCTTTTCGTCTGGTTTAAGGGAAATTTCCAACTTTTGTAATAAAGTTTCGGTAACATCCTTCTTTACGTTCATGATAGCATCGAAAAGTCTAAAGATAGGGTCCAAAACAAACAAGTTGAATGCACGTTCAACACCAGCAACTGGGGAGGTGGACCATTTCTTGGTTTTTGGGTTGAAGTAGTTTTCGCCCCACAAACGAGTCATCATCTTTTGTTGATCAACACCGAATTTCTTTGCATATCTTTGAGCGAATTGGCGAAGAGTGAAAGCCCATCCGTGCAAACCGGAACCGAAAGCGACGGTACCATGTTCTGGATACACTTGGACATCACCAAGGGTTTCATCCTTGTAGGTAGCAATAACTACGTTAACGGATTCGATGGTTCTTTGGAAAGCATTGTATAAATCATCCTTGGTAAGTTGTAATTCTAAAAGTGCACGATCGACCTTGTTGATGACAACAACTGGCTTGATACGTTCACCAAGAGCTTGACGCAATACAGTTTCAGTTTGTACACAAACACCTTCAATGGTATCAACGACAACGAGAGCACCATCAGTAACACGGAGAGCGGCAGTTACTTCAGAAGAGAAATCGACGTGGCCAGGAGAATCGATCAAGTTAATCAAGAATCCGTTTCCTATCGTTAGCAAGAATTGTACCGTCAGACTTTTGTTTAATTGCGGATAAATCTTCTTCAGGCATTTCGAAATACATGGAAATAGCAGTAGACTTGATAGTGATACCACGTTCTTGTTCGTCCTTTCTGGTGTCCATAGCACGAGCATCACCGGCCTTTGCGTGGGCGATAATTCCTGACTTTGCCAGTAAGGAATCTGTTAAAGTACTTTTTCCGTGATCGACGTGGGCAATAACCTTTCATTACTATTCAATTACCGACATGTTTCTAACATTGGTGGATTTCCCCATCAATTCACGAATTTCATCTACTGAGAAGTTTACCTATGGTCAGTTTGCGAGTACCATTTTGAAGGATGGTTTTAGATTAAAAAAAGGAGTGAGTTTGAATTTCTGTTTTTTTTATTTAAAGCCACATTTGAGGTCTCGGAGAATTTGCTGTAATATCCAATCAAAAGTGTCGGAGAGACACGTGTTTCTCTGCATGAATTCATTTTTTTAATTTAGGAAAAGATTGATGGATTGGATCAATTAGATATACTAGCGTCTTTGCCTTTCTGTGAATACGATTTGCTATTGTTTGCTTAACGAATTTGCCATTTGAACCATAGATCTATCGCTAAAGATCCATTATGACGTCTTACACATCCAATGACACTGATGACTCATCATTCTGACTCTACTGATTTTACCAGCTATTGAGAATCTTGTAACATTGAGTCGCGTCCTCAGATCTAGGCTGTTCAAGATATTTTCAATATTTTTTATTTTTTTTTGGATTAAAGGATGGCAGAGTGTGAAAACAATTGTGTTTGTTCAACAAGTGAAGAAAAGAAAAAGAAGCCAAAGCGATTCATTGGCAAGAAATCGACAGGAAACAAAACCGCTTTAACGACACAGCCAACTAAAATCGTCAATTCAATACCGCAGGCTTTGCTGGAGGACGAATACCTCAAAGAACTGATTTCAGCTCTCCCCTCCAATTACAACTTTGAAATTTACAAATCGATTCATCAAATTCAGCAGTACAAACCATCAAGAATCGCTTTACAATTTCCTGAAGGGCTCTTGGTTTATTCCGCTACTATCTCTGATATTATTTTGAATTTCTGTGGAGTAGAGTGTTTAATTATGGGCGATGTTACTTATGGAGCCTGTTGTATTGACGATTTTACTGCAATTGCTCTTGGATGTGATTTCATGATCCACTATGGTCACTCTTGTCTCATTCCAATTGATACTACGAAAATCAAGACTTTGTATGTCTTTGTGGATATAGGCATTGATATTCAGCATTTCATTGATACAGTAAAATATAATGTTGAAATTGGCAAAAAGATTTGTCTGGTGGGAACAATTCAATTCGTTGGGTCTCTTGGCAAATGTGTTGAAGGTTTACAAGACTATAAAGTTGTAGTTCCACAAAGCAGACCGTTATCTAAAGGTGAAATCCTGGGCTGTACTGCTCCAAAAATCGAAGCGGATGTATTGGTGTATTTAGGAGATGGAAGATTCCACTTGGAGGCGATCATGATTGCTAATCCTACAATTGAAGCATATAGATATGATCCCTATAGTAAAAAATACACTAGGGAAAGATATGACCACCAGGAAATGTATGATATTCGATCTCACGCAATTGAACTGGCTAAAAAGGCTAAAAAGATTGGCTTAATCCAAGGAACTTTGGGAAGACAAGGATCACCAAAAGTAATGCAGTATTTAGAAAGTGTGCTGTTAGAGAAAGGGATTGAGCACGTTAATATCCTACTTTCAGAAATCATGCCAGAAAAGTTGTCCAAATTCAAGGATATTGATTGTTTTGTACAAACTAGTTGCCCAAGGCTTTCAATTGACTGGGGATATGCATTTGATAAGCCGTTACTTACTCCTTATGAGGCAGCGGTACTATTTGAAAAGACTGAAAAATGGACAGTATATCCAATGGACTATTATGCCCAAAAGTCCCTTGGGCCATGGACACCTAACCACAAATAATATAAATATATTCTTCAAGAGGTAGCAGGCAGACTATTTTTAATAGAAATACTGATACAATTCAATTTTATTTAAAGGTTTTTACCCCATACATGCTTGACAATAGTAGTGAAAGCAAAGACATCAATATTGACACGTCCAACAGAAATTACAGCATTATTTTTGTTGCTTGATTCACCATTCACGATAGTCCAAGAAGCACCACAGCCCATTTTTAATTATATCTTACCATTAAATTGGAGCTATTTATATTTTTTTGTGCTTTCAGCCCCGTTTCATCTTGTGTGGAGTTTTCCAAAAAGCCAAAAATTTCTACCAATAAAACCACAGCTTTGTAATTGTGACAATTGGTCAATGGATTAATTGGTTTACCAGTGTTTTGGATTGAATGCTTTAGTTTGAGGCCAAAACATGATGCTATTGGTGATTACCCTTTCAGTTAAACATTTTCCACACTTTTGGATGTGTAATGAAAATAACCATCCCTCATGGAATGATTTTCTTTGATATCAACATGTAACTTTACTTTGTGTAACTAAATACTGAAACACAAAAGGGTCCTGAATTAACCAATAAAGCCATAGAATTGGTGCTTTCTATGTCAATGGGTCCACGCTTGAAACGATCATTTCTATTCAATGGTTTGTAGAATTTGTGTTATTTTGAGTTATTACAAGCTGCTTTTGAATTCTTTGAAAGCTTTGTAAAGATATTGGCTTTCTAAGATTAGGGTGGAAGGTAGTAATGCATTTGATTACAAAGCACCCAAATCCTGCCGTCTTTTAAACACATATATTTTTAAGCATTCAATCACTTTGTGAGTCTGTGAAACTTACTAAATCATGAACCTCAACTACATAGGAACATAATCTACTCTTAACTCTCGATTTCAAACAACGATTGGTGCTCGATTACCAGATTATGCAAATTATTCAAATTCAAAGAAAAATGTTTAACATTGCTCAAATACGAAATTTCTAATATAGATGATCCATAATTTAATGGTGGATTTTACTTTTATGATGAACAATGTACTATTGACGAAATGCAAATTGATAGTAGGTAATTCTGAAACTTTCCGCCACAAAAACTGACCAATAAATCCACACAATCTTAAAAGTCAGTAACTCTATTGGATGGCATATAATGGGTCAAGCAATGAAACAATATTGTATCATTCATGAAAAAGTCAAAGGATAGAGAAAGTAAAGCTACAGTGCGATTTAGCAATATTTCTGTCATCCCAGATGTCAAATATTTTGCCCTTTTAATGGATAGTCTTGCAATATAGTGCACATACAAACAATCAAAATTAGAGTTGAAGGAAATATATGATGAAAGACACTACATGTTTATTACATCTTGATTCCCCATACTTGGGTAAGAACAGTTTGGACAGACTGTGGAGTCATTTTTACATTGCCAACAGAGACAGCTTGAGAAGAAACGACACTAATGCATGAACCCATTTTTGATAATGTTCCACTCTACAAATCTCACTATTTATACTTTAGAATGAGGCAAGAAAAGGCTTTTTCATATACCCCTGGGAAACCTAAAAAGTAGCTGAAACCGGCTGACGAAATTGCCTCAATTTCAAGGTAACTTTAGCAACGATTTCCGCTTTTAATTTACGATCAGTCCATTTTCTTTCATTTTGTATACTTTTGTTTTCGTTGGAATCAACATTTTACTGTTGCGATATTATTCATCAATTGAATACTTGCTAACACAAATAGTTTGATGCCGCATGAGAATGTAATCACTCTTTGTACTTGTCCTTTATTATATTCAAAGTTTTCACCCAACGGATTTGAGCCATTTATAGTCATTTAACTTTAACCTTATCTGCATAATATCCAACCATGTGATTGTTATCTTTCTGTATAAAACAGTCATGATTTCAAGTGTGAACTTGGATTCTAAATTTTCCAATCTACAAATGCTTCTTGTTCAAAAGCACATTGAATACATTCAATCACTGGATACAAACAATGACCTGCAATCACATCTATCAAACCATCTCCGCTTAAATGGAATCTATTGGGCAACCACATGTCTATACCTCTTGGATTCAATTCATTTATTTGACAAGAATCAAGTAATTAAACAAGTGATGGAGTGTTTAAAAGAAGATGGAGGGTTTGCAGGATACCCCACCCACGACTCTCATTTACTGTTCACTCTTTCTGCCATCCAAATCCTCGCAATTTATGATTCACTCGATCTAATTCAAGAAAAAACCATTCAGTTTATTCTGGATTTACAAAAAGAGGACGGATCTGTAGCTGGTGACAAGTATGGTGAAACAGATACTAGATTTATATATTGTGCTGTTTCAGCTCTTTCAATCCTTGGATGTTTAGAAAGATTGAATACAGATAGAATTACAGAATATTTGGTTAAATGTCAAAACTTTGATGGTGGGTTTGGTAGTGTTATTAATGCTGAATCACATGCTGGACAAATATTCTGTGCAGTTGGAGCGTTAAAAATAATGAACAATTTACACCTAGTTGATTGTGATCAGTTAGGTTGGTGGCTGAGTGAAAGACAATTGGATAGTGGAGGCTTGAATGGCCGACCTGAAAAACTCCCTGATGTTTGTTATTCATGGTGGGTACTTTCAAGCTTGGAAATGATTGATAGAGTATGGATAGACCTTGATAAACTATCCGGATTTATCCTTCGCTGTCAAGACGAGAATGGAGGTATTTCAGATAGAGAAGGTAACATGGTTGATGTATTCCATACTCTATTTGGTGTTTGCGGATTATCCTTTTGTGGGTATGAAGGGTTACTTGCTGTTGATCCGCGGTACTGTCTTCCACTTGAAGTAACTCAACGGTTAGGGTTATAATATATTTAATATCTTGATTTTTACTCTCTGGGCCTTATTACTAGGAATGAAAAAGCCAAATTTTGTTTGAATCTCAAAAATGAAATTCCTGACTTACAACATTTACCTCAGACCACCACTGATCCATTCAAAAGGAGGTGATTTCAAAGACGGCAGATTACAAAAGTTTCTCCGACATATAAGCAACTACGACATTATCTGCCTACAAGAATGCTTTGGTGTACTTTCACACCGTCAACAAACGCTTCTTGATCATGCAAAAGAAGAAGGATTCCAGTACTCTGTTGTCTCGCCTTCCAATTATTCAAATTTGCAAATTGATTGCGGGTTAGTGATTTTATCCAAACTTCCCTTTGTTGAAACTGTATTCAAGTGCTATGGGAACGGATGCCATTCAGATAGGTTTGCGGCTAAAGGAGTACTGGGAGCATGTGTAGAAATTAACAGCGAAAAAGTATGGGTATTCACTACACATACCCAAGCCTCGTATCAGCTATGGCCAGAACTATCTGATCCAGCAGTAATGGCCCGTACTGCACAACTAAGAATGCTGCAAGAATATATAAAGAGTTTCAAGGCAGACAAGCTACTACTCGCTGGTGATTTCAATGTAAATTCATTCAATGAAAATGAAGAGTTGGGCGAGCATGCTAAAGAATACATTCAAATGATGGATATACTGAAACCACTTGGTGTTACTGATACAGTACTGGAATTGAAAGGAAAGCATATTCACACGACTACGCGTATTCATGAACACCAGCATTTGGAGCTAAAGTGTCTTGATTATA
The DNA here is from genome assembly GCA_027604245.1 of Boothiomyces sp. JEL0838. Classification (NCBI taxonomy): domain Eukaryota; kingdom Fungi; phylum Chytridiomycota; class Chytridiomycetes; order Rhizophydiales; family Terramycetaceae; genus Boothiomyces; species Boothiomyces sp. JEL0838. The sequence goes on along the minus strand of JADIIY010000088.1, from coordinate 584 downwards.
TATTTTACAAGAATGTTAAACCAACGAGAGTGGATATTAATGAGTTTAGAGATGGCAATGAGTGTTTGTCTGATCACTGCGGCGTTGAATTGGAATTTGGCCTTTAATAAAGGATGTATCTCTTAATTATCCATATCCTAAAAGAGGGTTTATTTGGTTGGGCAAGTATCATATCACAAGTATCATTTGATTACTCTATCTCCGTAGCCACCAATTATGTGGTACTCGGTTATCATTCGTTCGAGTAGTACCAACCGCCAAATCCGACCTATATCCGATAGCACATGTGAAATGAGTCACTCTATTTGGTCATACACAAGAGAAAAAGCGTTCTTTCAAATACCATTTGGTTCTCGAAGCACGTGACAGGCGGCATATAAGTGGCATGGATTGTGAAATTTTGTTGAAAATGATTTTGGCACTCTTATCAGTCGCTCTTGCTACTCCCCTTCACAAACCAGAAATTGTAGGATTCGGTGATTCATGGACTGATGACGGCAAAGGCTCCTTTGTACTAACCAACGGCGCTTGGCCGCCTTCGTACTACTTCCAAGGTCGTTTTTCCAATGGCCCAGTATGGATTG